>ML108209.1:56500-98401 GCA_003697995.1 Taxidea taxus jeffersonii | reverse complement strand
GGGGGGGCGGCACCTGGGTGGGGAGCCTAGCCGCCCCCCGCCTAGTGCGGGCCCTGCCTGGGTGGGTCGTCCCAAAGGCGCAGGTGAGCTGGACAGTCTTCTCCCTTCCTGTCACTTCGGTTCGGATGGCTTCGACCCTGTGCTAATGTCTACACACACACACACACACACACACACACACAAAACAAAAATATTCATATACAGGTGCACCCACATTCATGTATAATCACACAGATGCCCACCAACACACCCACATGCAGTCACATACAAACTCGCACACGCATAGACACACACAGACACACACAGACACAAAGACACTCGCATAAAACACACAAACACCAGTACACACCATTTCACAAAAACACAATCATGGAAGTCGTGAAGAGCAGAAAACAGTGCCGGTGACAACAGCTTAGAGCTTGGGATTTCCTTGTTTAAAAAAAGACCTTTAAGAGTCTTAGCTATAGGGCTCCAGGAGACTTTAGAGGTCAGTCTATCCTCTCTTATGACAGATGGGGAAACTAAGGCTGGGAGTGGGATCTGCCTAAAGGCAAGAGTAGGAGGAGGTCAGTGGGAGAGTTCAGGCTAGAATGAACAGTTACTCCTAGCCCACTCTATGTTTCCCTGGCAGTGGTGATTAGACTGCTGCCAGGTCCGTTCAAGGGCAAAAGCCTTGTACTCTGGAGGGTGGAGAAAAGACATAAAGTGTACAATTTTGCCGATGAGCTGGGGAGAGGGAGAGGGTGTCGGCTAAGTCGAGTTCCCAGGGCTGAACATGGATGGCAGAGCAGACAGGAATCCCTGCAGAACAAATTTTTGGAAAACCTCTTAGATTTAGGGTTGTGCCCACGGTAACAACACCAGTAATATATAAAGTTGTTTGCCCTCTCACTGTGGACGGCCCCAGTCTGAGCCCTTCATATGCATTATTTTCTGGTAATCCTCGCCACAGTCCTATTGTGGGAGGGGGGAGGGTGCATGGGACACTGGGGCTCCCGGAGGTACAGAGGTAGAAGTTGCAGAATGTGGCCAAAGACCTTTGCTCTGAACACTAGCCACAAGGAGCATATAAGCTAAGAGGGGGAAAAACAAACAAACAAAAACAAACAAACCCAAACACACTAGTGCCGGAGAAGGAAAACAATATGATCCAGTGCTGTGTGTGGCATTATCTACAGGGCTTCTGAGTAAATCCCATCCGGGAGATGGGATGGACAGGAAAGCATGATCAGGTGCTTGAGGCAGGCGCAGATCCCAATTTGGGGTGCTTCTGCCACTTTCTGGACATGTTACTTGACTTCTGTCCATCTCAATCTCCTCTCAGACAAAATGGGGATAAGGATATGGTGCTCACATCCTAGGAAAGCTGTAGTACTGTCACAGAGTGAACGTGCAGAAACTGACAGCTCCTACCATGGGTGCTTGTACTAACAGTGTTCTGTGGGCTGGAGCCACCGGGGAAGGCTTTGTGGGGGGCCCGGAAGGACAGCTGCATTGTGTCTAGGCAGAGGCGAAGGGTATCATCTCCAGACTGAGGGAGTAAGATGAAAAAAAGAGAAAATGAATCGCAGAGGCTTTTGTGGAACAATCATAGTCCTAGGCGGTGGTGCTATTACTTCTTGCCATAAGCATGTCTTTCAGGGACAGTGTTTCAATGACATACAATTCCCATTTTTCCTCAATTTGTCAACTCAGTGAAATAACTTTTCCTTCTTGTGGAACACCTATACGTGTCCAGCCCTCTGCAGACCCATATGGAGCCAAATGTTCCTGCGAGATCATTTATCAGCCAGCAAACTGATTAGAACAATATGATATTGTTGAGTTTCTGGGTCAACCCTGCAGAAGTTGTACAATGTAACTGAAATGCTGTATGGTTGCAGTAGGGAAAAAAAATTTGAAGCAATGCTAGAAACTAAGCTAAACCCACCCAAATAAAGTTTAATAAGAAATTGTATTTCAGCTGAAAGTTTGGTAAGGGCAGATTTAATTAGAAGAAGCTAATGAGGGGCGCCTGGGTGGCTCAGTGGGTTAAAGCCTCTGCCTTGGGCTCAGGTCATGATCCCAGGGTCCTGGGATTGAGCCCCACATCGAGGCTCGAAGCCTGCTTCCTCCTGTCTCTCTCTGCCTGCTTCTCTGCCTACTTGTGATCTCTGTCTGTCAAATAAATAAATAAAATTAAAAAAAAAAAAGAAGCTAATGAGATTGAGCCACTGTGGATTCTGAAGATGACTCTGTGATTTTGAAGATTTCTGTGGTCGCTGAGCCCTGGTTCTTTATCATGACAACCTCGTTTCAGACTGTTTGGCTTACCCCTTTCCCCAGCACTGATACATCCCTAGCCCTGCTCTGTTGATTCCCAGCCCTGACTAAGGCCATTTGAGATGAACAAGCAGAATGAAAACAGGATAGAACATGGTAGAGGAGCTGGGGAGTAAGGAGAAAGGTGGGAGATTTTTTTCTGAAGATTTGAGAATAGAATAATGATGAAGGAGGTTAAGGTTGAGAAGATACATGAGTACTGGAGGGTTGGGTTGTCTGAATTACAATGTAAGAAGACAGAGGCACAGGGGAGGTGGTGCTTCCCCAAAGGAGGAGAAAAGTTGGTAAGGTCGGTCCACTGAGCCAATTCGCCCCACTGGTGAGCGGCACGTAGCCACGAGACTGTGGACGTGGCACCTGAGAAACCGGATCCACAGTCTCATGTCGTCTACACATGCATGTATGCGTATGTCGGTTGTTATGTTTTTAGGAAAGAAGGATTTTTCTTTCATAAGTCAGGACTCTGTAACTCAGAAACCACCTGCGTCAGTTTCATTTTGACTGTAGAAGAATCACATTCCTTCTCATCACCACCCACTCCACTTTCCTGCAACTTCAGTGCCTTCCTCCTACCTACTTGATTTGGGGAGGTTTAAACACAGGGGAAAATATCTATCTGCTGCTTCTGTAATATGTGATCTAAATTATGATTTAAACCAACTTTGAGCCTGACGTCCTTAGAAATCCAGCGCTGGTCCAGGGAACGTGTGTCAGGACCAGCCCTGGGTGCCCGAGTGTCCCCGCCTTCCTCTGAGTCCGAGAGAAGGGATTTCACAGATTCAGGAAGGAACTCAGATTATTGAGTCATCAGGGCAGATGTGCGATGACCAGAGAAAGAATGCTTAGTGGCCGCTTAAGAAAAAAAAAAAAGACAAAACCGTTGTTTCTTTAATTCCCTGCCTTTTCAAGGACTTAAAATAACCCTCCTCCCTCCTTGCTTTGGGGCTGTTTTGTGATGACCTACTATAAGGTTTCCTTTAGTTGACTTAGATATTCTTTGATGTTTTTCTTTGTCTGAAAAACACTACCAGTCCTCATTTTTTTTTAAAGATTAATGTCCTTGATAAAACCTTGAAGTCCTTCTTGTTGATTTGTTCTAACAGTCAGACAATAATAATTATAAAACACTGGAACAGGTGCCAATAAACCTAATTTTTTAGGTAGTGCCATGCTATATATTAATTCAGAGGGTAATCTGCATAATTACTTTTAACCGTGAACTAGAACTCTGTTTCGCAAAGTGCGTTCCATGGACCACCTCCTTTAGGATTAACTGGGGGTTTGATGGATAGCCAGGTGCCTGAGGCCTGATCCATATCCGGCACAATCAAAATTTCTAATTACTACAGTTGAGACCCAGCAATCTACACTTTACGCAAATGTCCAGTAAGTGTCCAGATGATTCTTACATACAGGAAAGTTTGAGAAGCAGGGATAGGGCACGAGAAATAGAAATTGTGTGTCAAAAGCCTAACAGAATGATTAGCCCATGATAAACATTCAAGAAAGACCAGAGCAATGTCCTCAGGAATAAAATTCAGGAGATGTCTGTTAACCACTGACTTAGACAGCAATGGTTGGGGCTGTCAGGGCGCTGGCCCAGGCAGAAAGCTTCTAATCCTGGGAATTCAGAGAAGAATAACAAATATTTTTTAACCCGGTACCTTCATTCTAAGGAAAGTGAATCTGCAGAGTTATTGCATGAGAAAAATCATTTTTAATTACTTGCTACCTCTTTGTCAGCTTTTTCCTCTCTGAGGCTACACATTAATGGGAAACAGCCTCTCTGCCTCTCTCCCAAGCCCTGTCACCACCCTAGTGAAGGGTGGCTGTTTACTAGTGGTTGACAGAACATTCCAAGCATCCCCCTGCCTGCAGTCTGCGATTCTTGGCCAGATTCATTAGGAAAATCCTGTTTTCCTATCCTCCTGGGAATGACAGTGGCTGGCTGGGATCCCACTGGTACAAGGGAGACACACATGTGGCCTCAAGAAGACAATGGTGTGGCTGGCACCAAAGTGGTCCAGACACGGACACCCCCGAGCTGCCTCTCTTGTCATCGCACACAGTCTCGTTAGGAACCAACAAAAAGAACTCTAGCATTTTCTTTAGCCCCGTGTGACTTCTCGTTTAAAAAAATGGGAACTATGTGAACAACAACAAAACAAGTTGTTTACCAACATTAATTGCAAGAAAAAAAGAAAGAAAGAAAAAGCTTCCATCTGGAGGCGAGAAGGACATATTGGCCTTTTAGTAAGACGGTGATGGGTAGCCACACAGAAATGACACCACACTGTGCCAGACAAGTGGGAATTACCTTTCATATAATGTTTCTTCTATGCCAGAAGGCTGACTAGGCCTTGATCTACATCCTTCCATGTCTATAAGGGCAACATCCATTACCGGAGTAGGATGACTTTGAAGAAGTGAGGCCAGCTGAGCGCTAAAGAGAATGGAAATCTCCCACAAGAGAAAGCTTTCTATGACTTGGCACGCTTGCCTCCGTGAGACCCCTACAGCATTCTGCTTAAGCTGCGAGGATAGATCACGGCCTATCCTGCATTTCAGCTCCTAGATTCTGAGTTCCCAGGGGAAAGGATTGGTCACCCCCTTCCCAAATGTGTTTTCCTCTGTTCTGCCTTTGTTTGGCACCCAGGAACTACAGTGCAGGGCCCACCTACCAGCCACAGCTGTTTCCAGCACCCCTGTGATGCGGAGCCCATTCTCTAGACCACCTCGGTACCAAACTGTCACACTCCAAGCCAGTATGTCCCCAGGCTTGGGACCACCCCCACCACCCTGAAGCCCACTAGAATTCTTCAGACCAGCCGATCCTCAGCTTTTTCCCTAACCCTGCCTAGCCTTTTACACAGAGACCCCAATAAAGGCCGTGGTCTGGGCCTTCCCCATGCTCCTTTCTGTCTCCTGGTGGACGCTGGTGCCCCCAACCCTGCCTGTGGCCCTGGCATGGCATGCCACGCCTCACGTTTCTAGGGTGAGTAACTTTACACGAGGCTTTCAGTGGCACCGACCTCTCCACGCTGTCACTCAGTCACCTTTGTTAAATCAAGACCCAGGTTCAAACCAGTCCCTCTGTTTACCCCAACCTAGCCCCATATCCTTGGCAGCTGGATGAGACAACTGAATTGGTAACTATCTCTGAAGCGGAAAATGATCACGGAAACTCACAGTGTACAAGTACTGAGCAATAAAGCCTCACCATGTGAATGGGGTCAAAACATTCAGCTGAGGGGGACGCCTGGGTGGCTCAGTTGGTTAAGCCGCTGCCTTTGGCTCAGGTCATGATCCCAGAGTCCTGGGATCGAGTCTCGCACTGGGCTCCTTGGTCGGCAGGGAGCCTGCTTCTCTCCCTGCCTCTGCCTGCCACTCTGCCTGCTTGTGTGTACTCTCTCTCTCTGACAAATAAATAAATAAAATCTTTTAAAAAACAAAACAAAACATTCAGCCGAGGGTCAGAGTTTACCAAAGGAAAACTGGCCAGCACTTCTAAGAAAATGACTAGGTTTCCTTGAATTACTTATTTGCTTGTTGTGGATCTGTTTTTTGAGTGTTACTTTTGTTTTTTCTGTGTTCTGCCTTAAAAACAGTTTACTGTCCTCAAACTCTGCTTATTGACCTCTTAAGTACCTGGGTGATACTTACACCAACCAGAAGGCGTGCTATTTGTCTCTTTGGTTTAATCCACCAGAAATTAAATTTTCTAAAAGCAAACTGTATGAAACATGCAGAAAAGAGAGGACACAAGGAGTAATTAGTAGTTTGCAGGAAGGCAACCAATAGACATGAAACATAATTCAGAGACAAGAAAATAAATCATTAGTGAAAGTCAGCTTTCATCAGCAATGGTTAAAAAGTAACAATAAAAGTCTGAACCCAGTGTCTCATCCGGCTAGAACGTTGGTGAGAAAGTTCGATAGTGGCTGCAATGTTTCTTTTGTCACCCACCCTCCCCTGATAACTTGGTTCATTCATCCCCAGGCTTTGCCGATAAGGCCCAGCAAGACTCCCCATCCCAGCAGGTGATGTCACTAGAGCCTGGGTCCTGCCTGGGAACCTAGAGTGCATTTCTGCCGTTGGAGGCTGAAGTCAGTTCTGAAGTCAGCTGGATCTGCACGTACTTTCGGGTCTTGTGAAACTAGTGAACGTATTCGTTCTTTGTCTAAACACTTTTACCGTCTTCCCTATAGTTCTGGATGCCGGGAATGCACATCAGAACTTTTGCTCAAACCACCAAATACCTAAAGGTTACCATGACTAACTAGTCACAGAAAGAGCACGAAACCCCCTCTGTTTCCCCCTCTCTACAGCATACACTGGCGCTGTGATATTATCCATTCTTGGAACAGATGATACTCATAAACACATCTAATATCCTTTCCAGGGAACCTGCCTTATTCATGGTCAAGGGTCACCTGTTTATCAGTAAGCAAACCTTTATATAAGGTAATAGTGGATTTTATCTGTTGAAGGATTATTTAAAATGTAGAAGAATATTTCCTAGGGTGCCTGGGTGGCTCAGTCAGTTAAGCGTCTGCCTTTGACTCAGGTCATGATCCTGGGGTCCTGGGATTGAGTCCTGCCGGCATGGGGCTCCCTGCTCTGCAGAGAGCCTGCTTCTCTCTCTTTCTCTGCCCCTCCTCCCTGCTGGTGCACACATGTGCACGCACGCACACACACACACACAGACATTTGTGTGTGTGCACACACACATACACATTCTCAAAAATTTTTTTAAAGATTTTATTTATTTATTTGACAGAGAGAGATCACAAGTAGGCAGAGAGGCAGGCAGAGAGAGAGAGGAGGAAGCAGGCTCCCTGCTGAGCAGGGAGCCCGATTCGGGGCTTGATCCCAGGACCCTGAGATCATGACCTGAGCCAAAGGCAGAGGCTTTAACCCACTGAGCCACCCAGGCACCCCTCTCAAATATTTTTTAAAAAAGTGTTTCACAGTTCTAAATTCTTTGCTGCTACCTCATAACAAACTGTTCCACTATTATTATTATTATTATTATTATTATTAACTTTTCCCAGATTTCCTAATAAACTGTAGTGTGAACAGGGCACGAGCACATGGGGAAGGGAAATCCTGACAGAGTTAGGAACATGGGGACCAAAGTTAGGAATGTGGGGACCATTTGCAGGATGGCAAATCTGATTTTCAGCCATTTGATGTACAATCTTAAGGTCTTAATAACTATGTTTAAATGAATATATTTAAAAGTTAAAAAGGGAGAAGAGCCTGGGTGGCTCAGTCAGTTAAGCAACCGACTCATGATTTCGGCTCAGGTCCTGATCTCAGGGTCCTGAGATCAGATCTAGCTGAGGGTCAGGCTCTGCACAGAGTTTGGTTGAAACTCTCTCTCTCCCTCTCCCTCTGCCCTTCCCACCACTCACGCTCTCTAAATACATAAATAAATAAGTAAGTAAATAAATAAATAAAATCTTTAAAAGCTAAAAGATTTTCTCTGAGCTGTATCTGAAATGCCAATATAAAGACAGCAAGAAGGACCCCCACAGACACCAACGCTTGGGGAAGACCAAATCCTCTCCCCTCTCTCATAAAGGCAGGTGCCATGAACCATCTTTAGTTTCCACATAACTCCCACTGCTGAGGTAAGTCTATTACCATTGACCATTCCCGCTTATTAGTCTACTAATATCTCCAAATAAGCGCCTGCCTTCCTGCTGGATGGCTATGTCCCCAAAGGCCTCCTTCATCCCGCCAGATTGGGAGTTCCTTCGGGGCAAGAGAGCTGAGGACAGCTGCCGTTCACAACAGAAACCATGAAGACGAGAAGCGTCGCCGTCTGCATCTATTACAGTATGAACCCGCAGAACTACGGGCCCTTTTGCAGAAGGATGAGTGGTGCGCTGTCATTGGCCAGGAACCTAGGGGTGGGGCCCGGGAACCTGCCTTTTAAGCAAGTTCCTGGATTCTAATGAGCCTCGAAGGTTGAGAGGGGCAGCTCATGACCTATCCTAATATTAACTTGCCCCTACTGGCAGGTTGTCCTGGTCCCCCCTCTCCGCGGGCTCTGCAGGTCTCGTTAACCGCCAGGCAACCAGCCGCCAGGCAACCAGCCGCCCCGCTGGGGGAGCTCAGTGCATTGATAGTAACGTGCCTCCCAGTTCCCCTGCTTGTCAGGAGGTGACATAACCTGAAGGAAGAAATACTCAGGCTCCGGGGTCAGGCAGATTTGGCTTGGAGCTGCGTGGTGCTGTTTATGAATTGGGCGTCTTCAGTTCTCTGAGCCTCAGTTTATACGGTAACAAACCACAATCCGGGTTTGTGGATTAAATGAGATATTTTGTGGACGTCTTCAGCAGGGAGTCAGCATTCCATAAATGTAGGCTGTTCTTTCGCTGCCCTCTTCATCGGGTTCATGTGAGAATGAATGAGGGAAATGCAGGGCACCTGGCACGTCATAGCCCTCTGCAAACACGAGCTATTAGTATCTTCAGTTTTGAGCAACTAAATATAACTTATGAGCACAGTGCCTTCATTTGTTGAGAACCAAGGGAGGAAACTATTTCTATATTCATTTGCTTTTTATAGGAAAAAATGTTACAGAGATACTAGATGATTAACAAATTTTAAGAAAGGCTGTTCCACTTAGCCTTTTAGATGGAAAGCAAGATTGGCATTTCCTTCCCTCCTTCCTTCCTTCCAGACAAGGGAACTATATATCGCAGAAAGCATGTGCATTCTCAGGTTAAAACAAAGTGTTAGAACTCCTTAAAGGTACTGAAATAAAGAGTTTAGTCCAGATACTATGTGAAGCAGGAAAATTTAGAAATAACTTCATTTTTCCAGGGAGCCCAGGTATCACAAGATTCCAAGAGAACATTTTAATAAGAGGACTCTGGTTGGGGCACCTGGGTGGCTCACTTGGTTGAGTGTCCAACTCGTGATCTCAGCTCAGGTCCTGATCACAGGGTCGTGAGTTCAAGCCCCATGTTGGGCGACATAAAAAAATAAAATAAATAAAAGGACTCTTATTTAATGTGAAATATGAATTCTCAGAGCTTAATCGGAGCATATGGCTGTGTGTGTATGCGTGGAGGGCAGTAAAAGAACTGGCTTTCAGGATTTAGAAGACCAGTTTTGGCCCAGTGACGAGAGGATGAATAAATGTGTTAGAAATCTTGACAAAAATACTGTGGACAAAATAGCCATCTGATACTAAGCCAAGCATATACTTTGAAGCATATATGAGCAGGATAAATTTACATGACTCTTCTTCTAGATATTAACACCTACTGTACCTGTGGCTAGCCCATTACCGCACTGCCTTTCACCTCTTCCTTCCAAATGCAATGGAAGGACGCCAAGTAGGCAGCTGGCCAAGGTGAAAGGAATGCAACCAGATTATAAACCTACTGAAAGTTTCAGTGATTTCAAGATTAAGTACCCTAATGTATCTTGGGCCAATTTCTCTGGCCTAAACATCCAGAAGAGTCAGCCTGGCTATCTGAGCCTGGCTTCCAAACATTCGCAGGCAGACAGCATCTCACCTCATGTATGAGTGGGTCATGGCAGGGATAGTGTTGATGCATACAACTCAGCAACGGTTTCCAGGGAGAGGCAAGATCTGCAGCTGTGTGCTTACCCCCAGCTGCCAGGGATCCCCCCGTGGAGGAGGAATCCTAAAAGGCTCTGAGCCGGGTTGTGGGAGAGGAAGGTCACGGAGCGTACATCACGCATGGCCTGCCCACCCTTCCCTTCCCCGTATCCATCACATCCCGACACAGGATGCTTCTCCTACATGAAGAAAACCTGCTTATTCTTAGAAGGCAGACCCCCTCCTTTGCATTTCTCACCTCAGACTAGCTTTTAGAAGCTTTAATTGTTTTATTCAAATTCTGGTTACACAAACAGGAAATCTATATAGACTCTTAGGAAGCACCTTATTCTTTCGTGGGGAAAAAGGTCTTGGAATCCAGAATGGAATGGGTCGGGGTTGTCCTAACCTCTCAAGGAAAGAAACGTGCTTTGAAAATGAAGGCTCTAACGCAAGCACAGTTCCCCTCCGCTCCCAGGAAAAAGCCCATATAAGAGATTCTGTGACATGTTGCTTTCAAAACGTTTTTAGTAGGATTCCTGAGGAACAACATGCTCTTCTCATTAGACCTGTTAGTCTGGTGTCATCTCACACAGCTTTCTCCCAGTTCTACGGAACGGCTTCATTGATTTAACATTCCTGTCAGGACCCATGACCCTGGGTAACTGTCACATAATAATTGAGCTGAGGGCCCTCTAAGGAGATCCAGTGCCCAAGGTTTGCTCCAACTTTGTTGGACTTCGAAGCAAAGCTGTACCCCATAGCCAATCTAGGAACTTATATTCGTTCTGGATAAAAATACTTCCATACAAGGAAGCCAGTGTCACGTCAGAAATGCCAAGCACCAAACACTGGCAGATCCCAACCTGTCAGGTTCATGCCATCAGATCATGGAGCAGCACAGTGGAAAAAAACTGAAGTGAGTAGGAAGGGGGGAAATGGCCTTGAAATTAGGGCAGTTTGTTTTTGCTTTACTAATATCTGCCAAAGGGGGAAGAAGTCCCCTGAAAGAATCAGAGTAAAATCAACAGAGCTGTCCTGCCTCTGGTCTGCTCTGTTCTCCACAGCCTGCCACGGCTGTCTCCTCATTATATTATAACACTTATTCCCAAGCATTGTCATTGGTTCCCAATCTTCTTGACTGAGATGACAAATGGAGTTAGCCTGATGCTTCCTGGGGCGTACATGTTTTCTAATTTATAAATATGGTTCAAACAGGACTTTTTGAGCATTTGGTGCCCACCCATAAATGTGACAGTTTCTTCTTTCTAGAGATAGAACGCCAATGCTTTTCTTTTGTCAAAAGAGCGACGCTGTCCAGGTGTTCATTGATTGCAGAAACCACAGCTGGAGCTGAGTTACCAAGTGTAGTCCTCCAAGGCGGCGGGTCTCCCTCAGCCAGATGTGGGAACAGGGCTTCACGCTTCAGTGAGGGATGCATCCCAGAGCTGGCCCGTTGGCCCTCCTTGAGTTTTGCGGCACAGTCGTGATGGGCTCTCTCTGTGCGGTTAGGACAATACAAGGACACACGTGCAGTTCTGGGTAGCACGGCACTGCAGATCACGAGAGTCTATATTTGATGGGACCGACAGAAGGCCCGTCATCCTCAACTTCACAGGAATGAAAGTCAGCATGAAGAGCAAAGCCATCATGCTTGTCAAGGGTGGAAGGAAACAAAAGACATCCTCTAAGCTGGTGAGAACCAGCTGGGAAGGCTGAATTGCTCAGGCCCATGTTTTATTCATTTTAAAAGGGTTTCTCAGGGGAGGAGAAGGCACATTCCCCAGCAGAACTCGCTTGCCCAGAATGGCAGGCAAATAAATGGGCATGTATGTGATTGAGCTTGGAAAAAATCTAAGAAGACATTTGGAATGGCCGAGAATAGTAAGAGGGCTGCTGCAAGCCAGCCACTATGGTCCAGGGAAACCTGCCTCCCAGAGTCAGAGTTTGTAGTCTTCTGTGTTGACAAGGGGATGCAGGGGCGTGGCTTCTTTCCCAACCCCTGAGCAGAAGACAATATGGGGAACGGAGCTGCCTCTGCCCTAGGCAAGGAACTGAACAGGAGAAATGTACTTTTCCACATATTTCTTCTTACGAGTTCAACCATCTTTAAGCGTACAATTCAGTAGCATTAAGTACATTCACGGTGGTGTACAGCCACTACCACTGTCCACGACCACAGCTTTCTGATCACCCCTCATAGAAATCCCACAGCCGTTAAACAGTAATTGCCCTCTCATCGTTTTTCAGCCTCTGCCACCCTCTAGTCTATTTTCTCTTTTAATTTCCCTATTCTGGGCACCTGGGTGGCTCAGTCTGTTAAGTATCTGCCTTTGGCTCAGGTCATGATCCTGGAGTCCCAGCACCAAGCCAGCATCAGGCTCCCTGCTCAGTGGGGAGTCTGTTTCTCCCTCTCCCTCTGTTCTTCCTTCCCCCTCATGCTCGCGTGCGCTCTCTCTCTCTGCCTTTCTCTTAAATAAATAACACAATCTTAAAAAGAAAACAAAACAAAACCCAAAACAGGGGCGCCTGGGTGGCTCAGTGGGTTAAAGCCTCTGCCTTCGGCTCGGGGCATGATCCCAGTGTCCTGGGATCGAGCCCCACATCGGGCTCTCTGCTCAGCAGGGAGCCTGCTTCCCCCTCTCTCTCTCTGTCTGCCTCTCTGCCTGCTTGTGATCTCTGTCTGTCAAATAAATAAAATATTAAAAAAAAAAAAAAGCCTCTGCCTTCAGCTCGGGTCATGATCCCAGGGTCCTGGGATCGAGCCCCGCATTGGGCTCTCTGCTCAGCGGGGAGCTTGCTTCCTCCTCTCTCTCTACCTGCCTCTCTGCCTACTTGTGATCTCTCTCTCTCTCTCTGTCAAATAAATAAATAAAATCTTAAAAAAAAAAAAAAAGAAATTTCTCTCTTCTAGGTACCATGCAGGGATGGGATCCTATAATACATGTTATGCTGTGACTGGCTCATCTCACTCAAAATAGAGTTTTCAAGGTTCCACATTGGAACATGTGCCAGAATTTCATTCCTTGTTAAGGTTGAAAAATAGTCCATTGTGTGTAGATACCGCATCTTGTTTATCCGCTTCCCTATGGATGGGCGCGGGTTGTCCCCCCTTTTAGCAATTGTGAATAAGGCTGCTGTGAACTTTGGTGCAGAAATGGCTGTTTGAGTCTCTGTGTCAAGTGGTTTTCAGCAGTACCTGTGAGCGGGGCTGTGGGTAACAGGGTTACTCTACGTTTATCGTTCTGAGGCACTCCCTAACTCTCTTCCACACTCGCCGAGCCATTTCCCATTCCCACCTCAATAAACGGGATCCTAATATCCCCGCACCCTTGTCAACACTTGTTACTTTTTGCTTTTTTAAAATAGCCACCCGGATGGGTGCAAAGTGGTATCTCATTGGTGGTTTTGATTGGCGTGCCACGCTCTTAATAACTGAGTCACTAAAGATAGGAGTGGCTTTTCCACTGAAATTTCAGTAGCTTGCCCTGGTCAGCCAAACAGGGCATGCAGGAAGCCTATTTCCTGACAAATCTCAGAGCCGCTCTGCGGGGATTTCATCTTGTAACTGTCACAACCACACAGTGCACGGGGACCGATTGCAATTGTAGAAAGGCAAACATCTGAATCAAGAAAGACACTTTGCACTCCCAGCGGGCCGGATGAAGGGTTTTCTTTTTTAATGTGGCAGCATCCAAGACCCGCCGCTTAGTGCAAACCCAGGAAAATCACCCATCAGGCCCGGGAAGATAGTTGAAATAGATTCTTTCATGGCTGAAAAGCTAGACAGAAGGTGACCATGGCCAGCGTTTCTGCTTTTGAGGGAAAGGCTGATTGCTCTGACCCGACAGCAAGGCCAGTAAATTATACCTGTGATATTTGGAAAAGCTGTCTGTTGAAGGGTCCATCAGAGAAGTTGCTTCTCAGGTGACCGGCCGATGGCAGCAGGCCCCTTTATACTCCTACATAAAAAGGCTGCAGGACAAGCGTGCGTTCCTCTTTTGAACTAGATATATCAGAGCTTTTTTCCCTGGTGACACTTTGGAGGATGGCGGTCCTGATGCAGGGCCGGATGCTGGCCACACTCAGGAGAGAAGGCATCTTAAATACACCGTGGCAATGGATGGTGAGATGGCATGGTCATCTTTGTGTGCCCCGGAAGCAGCCAACCGTATTTGAGGTTGTGGACATGGCCGTGGGAGCTCCACAAATCTGGCTCCTGCCTCCAGTTGTCAGACGCTGGTGAGGTTCTTCTGGTCAGCACCGGGGGAGTTGCCCATGATCCTGGGCTAGGGATCTGACTTACTTCCTGAGGAGGTCAAGTAATTCTAGGAGCTCCTGGCTAATGGGCAGCAGAGTACAGAAAGGTACAAGTGAACTTTAGACGGATGGGGAGATTACTGTTCCAGATGGGGTTCTTTGAGTTGCTAAGGAAGGAAATTTCTAAGAGAAAGAATCTGATTAGCTTGCTATCATCTCCTGTGCAGAAACTTCTCCCCAGGTTTCCAGCCACAGATTGGCTGACCCATGCGTGTCAGCTCCCGGACGAGGTTCCCATGGGCGTGGCTAGAGGGCTGGGTCACGTGACACACACCCTGGCTGCTCCCCTTCAGATACTAAAAGGGCAGTGGGCAAGAGGGTTTCTGGAGTGTCACACTGTGGTTGATGGTTCTCATACACTCATCGTTAACTCTTAACTCACAAAAACCAGACACCAGGACTTCACATTTGTCTCCCTTGCTTAAAACTCAGAAGGACTTCCGTGGACTAAGAGAATATGTTAGAAGAAGAATTCAGGTCAGGTTTTACGTCCAGGTATTCTCGGTTATTATTCATCATTTGTTTAGTTTTTCAAACAACACCCCCCTCCTGAAGAAAGAACAAGAATGAAAATAATATCCACATAATATCTTGGCAGAAAAAAAAAATCTCTAAGCAGGTTTCCCTAATGAGTTATCTGAGTTGAGTAGTTGTGATGTTTCCTACAGTGAGTCCAGATGGAATCGATCCTCTCACCGTCCAGTGATTTGATCTAATTGTCACTGAGTGGGAAAAACAATTTGCTTTTTTTGGAATTCTTGTCTTAGAAGAACCACTAGGTTTCAAAGTATCACTTGCACCTTTCTTCTTACAGAGTAGGTGTTTCCCTTCTCCCCCTGCCCTGTTCCCATCTTCAAAGAGCTGCATGAACAGTGCCCTCCTCTCAGTTCCTGTGGCTCTCCGCTTAGAATCAACTGCAGCCCCTCCTTCCCCTCACATCTCTTTCCCTAACAGAAAGTCATCACTCTATGTCCTTCTAGCCCATCCCTTCCAATATATTCCTGAACTTCTGGCAACAGTGTCCTGTCTGGGGCCCTGCCCTTGGCCTTCCTCTACTCCTGCAGATTTCCCACACAAAGCCTGGAGAACAATCTAGCATAAACCCCATGCGGATCACCCTTCTCCTCTGTTTGCAGACCTTTGGTAGAGCCTCTGCTGAGTTCAAATCCTATGTCGAATGCTTCCTACATTAAATTCCTATTTGTGTGCTTCATGGGTTACCAGCCCTCCCTCCTACATCCGACCACTCTTCAGTCCACTGTGCTAGGCCTGCTCCCCTCTCAGCCTTTCAACAGGCCATTGCCTCCTCTGGAATGCTCCCCATACTTGTCACCCTCCGGGCCCCCTTTGATCCCAGTCCCAGCAGCAATCCCCAGGATTATAGCACAGGCCTGCACCTACTGAGGCCTTCCTTGAACGGCTTTCCTCCAGCTCAGCCTGTGTCTCCTTGTCTGTGGCCCCTCTTGCCCAGCTGGCTTCTGGAGCTCCTTTCCCACCTGAGACCGGGAGTCTACCAAGACTTGTTCTCTGCTTATGGAAAGAGGAAAACAAGCTCTTTTCACCAGGGTGGTCCTGGCTTAAGGCTGTACCAGGTACTGTTCATACTCCAGACTCACAGAAGAACAATAGAACATCTTCCCGTGGCCGAAATCTCCTTCCTGCTGACTGCCCGGAGTTCCCCAGGGGGGGGCAAATGCTTCCTGAGGTCAAGTTTAGGAGGCATCTATGTTGTTTGGGAGAAATAAGACCTTACTGGCCCCTGCCCCCTGGCAAACTCATACCATGGACTAGTTTCCCCAGTTAACTAGAGAGTAGGGAATAAACTAGAACAAAGGGCCACTCTATTTTGATATTTTATACATCAGTCAGGAATTATGCGCTGAAAATGGCCAAAACCCAGTGTGAACCAGCGTATGGCATACCAGAGAGAGAGCTGGCTCCCGGGGCTGAGGAAAGGGTCAGACACACAAATGGAGTAGGTACAAGCATGGGTTGAACCAGAAGCCGGAATTGAGATGCCAGCAGGTAGCACGCCGGCGCTAGAGTGTCTTGGACTAGAAGAGAGCCCGGTGTAGCGGGACACGCCCCTGGGAAGACGGCACCCAGCTGCCGCACAGCCACTCCCGGGGTCCGCGGACTCCTGCTTGAAGCCGTCACTCCTGCTCTGACCTCCGGCACTGCCTGCCAACCTGGGGTAAACAGAAAATGTTCTGGGCGTTTTCAGCGGTATCAGATGCGTGTGGAACTAGGAGTTGCAGGTGTATTTGTTTAAATATTGCCTCCTTGAAGCCTAAGTGTAATTGTGTTTTTGCCTTTTTCTTAGAAATGCATAATTATGAATATATATTTATACATTTCCTACATAATGGTGATGAGAGAAACCCTTAAATGTGCCGTGGGGCAGATGGTAGTTTTAGAACAAAACAGATCCATTAGCTGTCAAACGCAGCTTCCCAAAGGATGAAAAATAGAGTCAGTTCTCAGGTAGCGCTAAGAAAAGCTCTCACTTATTCTAATCCCTTAGGATATGGATTCCTTTGTAAAAACTTTGCTATGGGAAGCCAAAAAAACAAAAGACTTCTGACCGAATGGTCCAAAACTTAATTCCAAATGTGTTTTAAGAGGTGATGCAGTTAATTCCAGACCAATTCCAGGTACACATTTCCAGGGTTTTCCAGAAATGCATGCTATTCCTGTCCTCATCTGTAGAAATGTTTTATCTCTTATATTAAGCATAAGAAAGAGGAAAAAAATCTATTTTACGAAAGTTAGAGTTTTCTAGAAACCTCAGAAGTCATTACAGATGAAACAAATTACTTCTCTAGGGCCAGACCGTGGTTTAGAAACAGAGCAGTTGCTGGAAACCAAGCATCCTCTCCCATGCCTCCCCACCACCTCCACCCAATGCTAAGCGGGCATTTTCTAAAGGACCATTTCTTTCTTTCTTTTTTTTTTTTTTTTAAAGATTTTATTTATTCATTTGACAGACAGAGATCACAAGTAGGCAGAGAGGCAGGCAGAGAGAGAGGAGGAAGCAGGCTCCCTGCTGAGCAGAGAGCCCGATTCGGAGCTCGATCCCAGGACCCTGGAATCATGACCCAAGCCAAAGGCAGAGGCTTTAACCCACTGAGCCACCCAGGCACCCCTAAAGTACCATTTCTATACATGGTCACTTATATTAGATTTTCTGCCTATGTGCATTTATGTGGATCTATGGAATGCTTTGATAAAAGATTCTTAAATAACATTTTACATGACCGCAAAGAGTTTTCAAGATTTCAAATATTTTTATTTATGGGTGTCTCACTTTACTCTATAGAAAGAGCAGAGTTCTTCGTCTACACTGGACTACAGAGCTACAGACGGCCAGGAGAGTTTTAATTTAATAGTTAAACCTCAAATGCCTATCTGCTAAGTCATCCAATCTGTGTTTAAACAACTTGATCCATCATTTTACTTGGGCATCAAATGAAACTTCTATTGGTCCTAACACAAGTCAGTCCTGAATCACAACAGGAATACAGCCTTTTAGACCATAAGAAAAAAACATGCAACTGGACAAAACAGTTTTAAAGAATCTGAGAATGTCTCTTATCCATGAGGTGGGAGAGTAAATTAAATTAACTTAATATAAAATTATTTACACTCTGGAAATCATCACAGTCACCCAGTCCGTGATCCTTCTGTTTTCTGCCTTCATATGGTCTTCAGATTGGCTTGCCCTCGTCTCTTCCCCCACAAAAGTCAAGTCATAATCCTGGTACCAGACCTGGCAGCACACTTGGATCCTGACACGAGAATGCAAAAGGCAGGTGTTCTGCTCTTCACAGCTATCTTTTCGTCCAGTCATATAAACTGGCTTTTTTTTTTTTTTTTTTGGTTAATTAATCCTTTGGTTTCTTTGTGGAGTAATTTGATTGTCTTTTGGTCTGACCTAGACACTTGGTGTTAAAGTCAGTGCCTCAAACTGTGAAGTCACGCAAGGCCTAACTAAAATGATCCACTATAAAATGAGCACATTGTGGCCCAATTCGGTGTGGACCATCTGCTTTATCTGCCACTATTTTTATGTGACTTTGTATTGGTCTTTACTCTTCAGTAGTATGACTACATATGCCCCTCTGCCTTTACTGTAAGATTCCTCCTAGCTCAAAAATTCTGTAATAAATAAAAGTCATTGATTTCAATAAATTTACCATGAAGTTAAAGAGAAGATGTATTGGATTGCAATATAGGACACAGGCTTTACAGAAACTCAGAGAAGATAGAGGCCAGTGAGAGCCATGCGATCACAAAAGGCAAATTGAAGGGAATGAAATGCCCTTACAGGATGGGAAGAAGGAAGGGATTCCAAGTGAGGGACAATGTGAGTTATGAGCCAAAGAAATGAGAATAAGTGTCAAGAATCAAAGTCATATGTTGGAAACTGTATGTGCAAGTTGGAAATTATGGGTTGACATTGACGTTTCCCTCCATCACTGCACCTAGGCCAAGAGCCCAATCTCTGGTATCACTGAAGACTCAGTTTACCTATTCTATCTAAGAGTGCCCATGGATCTAAGGGGATGGCGCCCAATCCATGGGCTTCCAAGTGCCACTCCTGCTCACCTGCACATCAGTCTATGGCAGCAGAGAGAATTAGTTAAATTCTAACCCCAGTCTAGTCTTCCCTCTAGTTTGTATAAATGAACTCCTTTGAAAGGTTAAGAATTGAAAGGACATGGCAAATTGGGTGGGATTGTAGGACAAAATGTATAAAACTCTAAATCTCTGCCAACTCTTTTGAAAAATGGAAAGCTCAGACTCTTTCTTTTTCTTAGCATCAAACTGTCACCAGAAAAATAAACCAGTACACTTGATTTTTTTTCATAAAAGAAATTTTCCTCTAAGAAAAATGAACTTGTATAAAGTACACAAAAGATGAACTGCCCAGCAAAACAATTAGAAACAAAGTCTACCTATTATCTGCCTCTTTGGGGACATTGGACTTCTCCCCTCCACAAAGGACTGAGCTGTCCTTTGGCAGGCAAATCCAAGTAAATGATGTGTCAGCTGTGCGGGCCGTTAACCCAAAGGGGACGTTTTACTGACAGGGCAGATAATAGAGTCTAGTACTGAGTTCGAAATCAGCTGCGTTAGAGAAATCAATCAAGAGCTCGCTTCTCTTGGTTTGCCTGCAGGATGACGTCAGCAGGCCCAAGGTAGGAAGCTCAGATATCTTCGCTTTGATTTTCAGCAGTGACTTCTGCAAGCCGAGAGTCACATCACAAGGCCGTATCGTTCAGCACTCCCTCGCCTGGGTGTAAACCAGTCCCACTATTGAAAAGAGCCGTTCAGTGCTTTTTCTTCCAACTGACAAAAGGTGTCCTTACTTTTTGACCACGGTCCTTCCCGCAGCTCATACGTTGGGTGAAGAGAGGGAGGACATCCATCTTGCTTTTTCCGACCAGTAAACCTGAACCCTTTCCAATCTGAGGCATCTGATTTGAAAAATGTTCAATGCTTTTATAAACAAAGAAATTCAATTGATCCGAGAAATCAGAAATAGCTTTCTAAAAGACATATTGCTAGATCTCTCTCTCTCTTTTTTTTTAAAGAGAGAGTAAATTTCTTAGTTTGGGTAGATTTATATGTCTCACTTAAAGAACTCTGCTGTCACATATTAAGAGAGTAGGGTAGGAATAATGGTCTGAACTCCAGGCTCTAGAGACCTGGGTGGGAATCCTGGCTCTTCCGACATAGGAACACCAATAAGGCGGAGGAAGCCCTAATCCCCGTGGGTGACACGGTCAGACTCCAGGCTCCCCACCCCACTGCGCACACTGTACCCCAAGCAGCAGGCAAAATGGCATCTCACTGTCAAGTCTGGGAGGAACTGAACACAGCTCAGCGCCTTCTTTCTTCCTCCCACTGAGCCTCCCTGTCTGCACACACACCGTGACTCAGTCCTCCAAGCGCATGGTCGTGGTTGCTCAGCAGCAACCCTGCCTACGGCTGAGAGCAGATCTAACTTAGGGGCGTGGTACTGAGCCCACTTGCCCAGTAGACTGAAACCACGTTCTCCGATATCACTTTATCGGTAACACGATTGCCTATCTTGACTGGTTCCAAATGTGGCAAGGGAAAAGTCAGGGCTATTTTTCCTTCATCCCTCTTCAAAAAAGACCTAGTGTGGTGCCAGGAACCTCCTTGAACATGAGTAAATTTTTGCTTAAAATTAATAAAGATAGGCGGTGCCTGGGTGGCTCAGTGGGTTAAAGCCTCTGCCTTTGGCTCGGGTCATGATCCCAGGGTCCTGGGATCGAGCCCCGCATCGGGCTCTCCGCTCAGCGGGGAGCCAGCTTCCTCCTCTCCCTCTGCCTGCCTCTCTGCCTGCTTGTGATCTCTGTCAAATAAATAAATAAAATCTTAAAAAAAATTAATAAAGATAGAGTGGAGCTGGTGGGAAAAAGCAAAGTAATCGAGTATGAACAGTATAAATAAGCAGTTTGAAGCTATGGATCCAACTTTAGGCCCCCAAAGATAGATCATTGGTATTAGCATAGAAAATGGCAGTATTTCTCCCCACGGGACATTCAGATAGAACGGGCCCCTTAGACCGGCAAGAACACAACCCCGTTGTCAGTCTGCTGGTCTTATCCCAAGCTGGAGGAGTCCTCACAGCAGGCCTCCTGATTCCTTTGTTTACTCAGAGCAAGTGGACAGATCTGGCAGCTCAGGGTTCAGGCTTTAAATCAAATAGTTTGGAAGATAGAAGATAAAGGCTCTAATTCAGTTTCTTTCTCTTTAAAAACCAAACCAAACAAAAAAGCTGATGAGGTTCAAACACACAGTGATTCAAAAGCAGGAATGAGATAAAGTCCATTTGGTTCCAAGCCCTTGATCTCTATCCCAAGGAGGGAGGGGATGTATAAACAATAAAGCTCATGAACCAAAATCAAGAAGGCCCCCCCATCCCACCTTTAGGACAAACTTTAGAAGCCATGGACAACAGAAGGCCTTCAGTTCCTCAAGCCCTGCTTCGCTTCTGTGATAGACACAGCGCACTGGGGTGTGATAGCCTGACCACTGGAACGGGAGTAGAGAGACTGGAATTTTCCTGAATCATTCCATGTCCTTGATAAGTCACTTTGCCCGTCTGCATCCAGGTCTCCCCATCTGTGAAATGAAGGGCTAGGCGGCTTTCTTCCTTTGGTGGTAAGGGTGGGCTTCCCGCCTCCAGCTGCCTCGGTCTGGCGAGCAGAGCGGAACTGCTGTGGCATTGGTGAGCGGCTACCTGCGAGAAAGCAGGAGGAGTATCCGGCTCTCAGCATCTTGAATAGCACCCCTTCTCTCCCTGCTTCGTTTGGCTGCCCTATTTGGCAGCCACTTGCGAAACTACTGCTGTGTTTCCATCTGTCGGATCTCAGCAGAACATCGGGGAGAAGGGGTGTGAAATGGGAATGCTCCTTCCCTTTTTTTTTTTTTCTTAGTTGCTGTTAATGGCTATCCAGGGACAGGGACAGCAGTGTTGGAAGACCTTTGTGGACATCCCTTCCGAAATGCATCAAAATATCTAGAGGTCCCCAGGTGATCGTTTCATAGAATATAGGCCGGCCACCGCCGTGTTTGTAGCCAGGGACGCTGTCTGATTTATCAAAAGAGAAGTCACGTAGATGAGTTAATCACTTGGAATAGGACAGCAGGTGCTAGCTGTCTAGCAAACAGCAAGACTTTTCTGTATTTGGGGACTCTTAAAGTACACACACACACACACACACATCAACTCCGCTGTATAAATGTTATTTGCAATATATGAAAACAACTGTTTCCAGATAAATTCAAAACGACTAGTTTGTTTCATTCCCCGTTATGTTTATGAAAATGGTCAGAAGAATGTCCGGGTCCCGGTAGTGAACATCAAGGGTCCACAACCCGGTTAACTTTTACGAACAACTGGAGAATTTGTTGATACTTTCGTTCTCAATCTAATGGGCACCTATTTAACTAATTTAGGGGTTTAATTTAGCCAAAAAGCTGCTAGCCCGGCAGTGTGATAAATGGTGTTCTGTAAATTCCTTCTGTTTCCAAAGCCAAGGACGACTAAAAATACTCTAAGAATACGCCAAGGTCCAAAACTCAGCCTGGACACCACCTGGCTTACTTGCTGAGGGCTTGAGGAACTTCTTAGGACAAGTATTTGTAGAGGTGGTAGGCAGCCACAGAGGGACGGGCGGATAGAAGACAGAGGTAAGGGAAGAAAATGTGAACATTCTAGAACTTATCCTTGTCTACTCCTTAATCCCTTTCCGTCCTCAATCAAAGGTCCCATCCACTCTTGAGAAGCAGGGGCCTTGATATTGGAAATCCAGTCACCACAGGGTACGGGGTATATCCGGGGCTCTGGGACACAGCTGTCCTCACCCAGTGGAAGGGTGAGCCGTGATTAGCTCACTGTCTGGTAGCTTCTGCTCTAATTCACATGCTACTGATAAATAAGATCGAGGGCACGAGAGGGAATTGGAGCCAGGCCCCAGGCAAGATTAGAAATGGCAGTCTGGCGTGGCGCAGACACAGCCCTAGCCGGCCTGGGCATTCCCAGCCACGCTCATTCATCTCCTTCGGGGCCTGGGGGGGGGCGGGGGACAGAGGCTTGTCTTCCTCTTCGTGGCTGAACAAAAGCAGTGAGACTCTGGAGGAGGAGCAATATGGTGACTGAAGACGACTGGTACATTTTCAAGAAGCCCAGCAATATGACTTCTGACAGTTGTTTGGCATAATTAAAAGATCACTAAACAGCGCTAAGAAAAAACTTCTCAAAAATAAATGCGATTCTGGATGAGATTCTAATGGCATAATGGAATTTCTGTTTAAATTTATCTTTCAAGGAAGTTCCTGTCAGAAGGAGGGGGTGACGTCAAATTGTCTCGGGTGGGTGTAGGAGTTGAGGTGGAAAGGCATAGAAAACTAGTTGACTTTCCTCATGATGGCAATAACCAGATTCTAAATCTAGTCAAGTGCCCCTCAACCTCCTTTCTGTCGCAAATCATAGAGTCCATGTTCTATGACACAGAGGGAGGCTCCGGAAGGAGAAAGGCGAGTGGAGAGTGGAAACAAGGGCAGGGCAGGGGTTGGGGAACGGGTTGTGGGATGTGGGGATCTGAGCAGGGCCGTGACAAGTGGGCAGGGCCGAAGACAGGCCTGGCAGTGCCGATCCGCAGCTCCTGGCTTCTGGTGGCAGGCAGAGCAGAGCAGCTGGGAGCTTCCATAGTTGCCAAAACCATCCCCAGCACCCCTCACTCCCCCAGTCTTCCCCCTGGGCCCTGCCAACAGGAGCCAACAGGCCAACCTGAGGGCTCTCCTCATGGGCACCTGCACCCATGGCCAACATCCTGAGGGAAGGCCTCGGCTCTGAACACAGAGCCGTGTGCTGTGCGTCCCACAGCCCCACTGGGAGTGGTCCAAGGTTTCCAGAAAGAAGCCCCTTCCTTCCCGAGGGCAGAATTAACAGCAGGGCCAGAGCTGGCGTGCACTTGCAGCTTGACTGTTCCTGGTTTTGACTCTCTGTGAATGACTCCAAAAGTCTGTGACATTTACTAATCTGTTCTTCAGCTGAGGCACTAGAAGGGTCTGAGAGTGACTGCGTGGGGTGAGGGCAAGCCATTTAGCTGGTGATGACCTTGGCCTTCGTCTTAGTATCTGTCTGCATTTCTACTCAGGTTCCACCATGTTTCTGCTCGGTAACCCTTTTTTTTTTTCTTTTAATGATTTCTTTTAGGGAGAGAAGAGCACGAGTGGAGGGAGAGAGAGAGAGAGAGAGAATCTCAAGCAAACTCTGCACTCACAGCCCCGAGATCAATACCTGAGTAGAAGCCAAGAGTTGGAAGCTCAGCCCACGGCGCCTGCCCCCAGCTCGGTGATGCTTACGAGTATTCCAGAAAGAATTCTGTTACGGAAAAGGGTCTATAAAGAAAGCCAACTACATACGCTGGTTCTGAAAATGGAAAGAATGCAAAATGCCCTAAGTAAGCTGTGGGTTTCAGCCAGAAAATAGGCATTTTTGAGAAATTAAAAAATAATGGAAAGGATACACTGTTGAAGGAATTTAACGTTACATACGTGCAGATATCCAAGGTCCCAGATGTTGAGTCTGCTGTGCTTTCCCATTTTGAGATGCGAAAGGCCTGTGCTCTGACATCCGGAGACTTAATAACAACAGGAATGTGTCTTCAGCTGAAACCAAGGTGTCACTCATGCTGGGCGTGGTTTAAATGTTGACAAAGCCCACAGATGGTCTCCTAACTTCTCCATGCAGATCCCAACGGCATGCTCATTCTAGACCGACTTTGGGTGCCCAGCATTAACACTGCTCACAAGCCCGTCATTGGCCACATCTGGACACCCACGTCAGTTTGGGTCATTTAGAATTGGCGACTCAGCAAAATCGTTGGGGCATACAAGTTGTCTATGGAGAGGTGTGAGACGGACATAAGGCCCGCAGCTGGTCCCTTCTAGGCAGCAGGACGCAGGGCTGCTGAGTCCACGAGGAATATCCGCCGCTGGGGGGGCTCAGGACCTGGCACCCCCGAGCTCCTGCTGAGCTCCAGCCCCTGGTATGTGACCCTCGTGGGTGGTCAGGGCGGCACTCGGCCCCTCGGGCCTTCAGTCGGGTGACAGCAATAGAGCTGAGGGATCCCTAGGGACAGAGGACGGCTTCAGGATGCAGCGACTACTTGAAGGTCAAGGTTCTTCCATAAGCATCTTGGAAGTAAACTCTAAACCCGATGGCTGTGTCGGACATCGGTTTATCGGCGACTGCTTGCCATCCTGAGGCCCTCGGCCGAGAGCATGGGCATCTGGTTATAGAGGGAGGGGACTTCCCTGGTGCTGTCTGTCTTGCGTAGCTCTTCACTGGGTGCACAGGGACTCGGTGAGGGTGAGGCGGCCCCTTGGCGGATGAAAGGGAGGAACGTGAGGAAGTCATCAGGAACGGGCCTTCCTGCCTCATCACCCCTCGTATCGAAGCCGGGAAGAAAACTCATGAAGGGGGGAGGGGGGAGGGGCTGCTGAGAAATATGGGACATGTTGGGACAAGTCCGACCACCACTTTGGGGCTGCTGTGGCTGCCCCAGCGTCTGTATAGAATACTCGCCTCCTGGCTGAAAGCGCAGGAGCTTTGCTGCCGCCCGCGCCCTCCCTCGCGCAGTCCTGGGGGAGACGGAGGGTAGCCTTATGGAAAGAAATTGGGTTTCTGGCTGCTGAAAGCTGGAGCACCATCCTGGCCTTCGTAAAGGCCAACCACCCACTCCCACCCCCCTTCCTTCTGGCCCACGCGTCACAGATGTAGCCTGCCTGTCCTCTCCTTTTCCTCACGGATTTCTCCCTCCCTGATCTCACTGAGGTGTGGGGTGGTTTCCCATCTTTTCCTCCTCCCACACTCCCTCTGAAAACGAGCCTCCGGCGTCCCTCATTGAGGAGAGCACCTGGTTCTCAGCAGAGGCAAGGTCCTTTCAGATTGTCTGAGGAGGACCTTGGACCCAGTGCTCCAGAATTCAGTCCGGGGTGGGGCTAGGGCCGGTGCCTCGTAGACTAGGCTGTGATGCTGAGTCCCTCTGATCATTTCATCCTTTTCCCTGTGGCCTTGGGGCAAACTTTACATCCATTCTTCCTACCCTAGAACTCTGGGTCTTTCCCGGGTCCATGCCCCCCTTTCTTCTCTCCTGCCTTGAACTTGCAGTTCCCAGTGTTGCCCAGTGGATGAACCCGTGACTCTCATCTCTTGAAATTACTCTCTGGTCCCAGATCCATTTCTTCACTTCTAGTTCAGTATCGCTGATAGATATTTACCAGTCAGTTATTAAGGTTAATTCTATCCCTGAGTGAACCATGGTTTATAAGACCATCATTCTAAATTAGGTCCTGGGCCAGCTCCTCTGTGGCCTCAGGAATGGATACCTGTGTCCCAGGCACCTTGTCAGGATGGCTCAGCATTAATCGTGGCCTATAGCCTGCTCCTAGCTTGTCCCATTTCTAAGCTTGCATCCCCATCCAACTGCCCTAACCTGGGATTTGGGGTTGAAAGTAGGCATTTAGTACTCATGTATCTTTTGCACTTCCTATGACCTGGTATCATAACATATATCCTGAGGTGTTTTAATTATTTGCTGACATGTGGCTCTCCCAGGGCAGACCACAGCCCCCTCTTGGGCAAGGACTGCATCTCACTTGTCCTTGGATCCTGAGAGCCCGACACAGGACAGGTGCTCAGAAAATATCTATGAGCCACTCAGGTTAGGAGCTGGGATTCTCTGGAGGAGAACCATTACAAAAGCCTGAAACCCCAGCCTTGCCCTGAACGGTGCATTCTCCCGGCAGCAGTGGTAATGGCACATGGCCAAATCAGTAAAGAGATAGGCTGTTCGCATTCATCCCGGAGAACTTTTTTGCAGGTTGGTTTGTTTCTGTTTGCTTATTTGTTCGCTTTTAAATAAAGTGGAACTTCTCTCTGAAACTCATGTCATGTGAGTCAGCTGACTACAACAGTCAGAATAAAGAATGCTGCATTCCACTTTTTTCTTCCACTGTCAGGAAAAGCTAGGGTTCAGGGCATACAAGTCGTACTGTCACCTGAGGAGCTACAATGAGGAGAAGCTTCCAGAAAGATTCAAGCCTCCAGGACCAGAAAGGCCTCCTTTTCCTGTCCCTTGGCCTTGGTGCATGCATTTTCCTAGCCCACCTCCCAGGAGACAGGGGAACGTGCACCTGAGAGCAGCAGGGGCATGTGGGTGGCTAGCTCTGAGGGGATACAAGTCACACCAGCTGAGAGCCGGACTGCTGCTTGCCACCAACCCCATCTCTCTGAACCCGTTTCCTCATCTGTTCCATGAGGTTACCTAGCCTACAGAAGTCATCACAGGGATTAGCGATCCTGTATACATGTCATTATGACTGTGCTGGTTGTGGAAACCTCTGGGCACAGACCACATTCTCAAGCTGCCACATAATGAAAATCAAGGACTCTCTAATGCATTATTCATCACACCTTGACATGACTTTCATATAACATTCAGCCAGAATATCTTCGATCTATTTCTTCTTCATTTGCTATTCTGAGCTCAGAACATAGGATAACTAGCTCATCAGTTCAACAAGCTGATTTTTTTTTTTTTAATGAACATCTGCTTGTGCCAAGGTCTCAGGTTCCTGAATGTACCTGGTTTCTGAGGTGGGGGTATAAACTGAAAGAGGCTCGTGTGGGGGGTGTCATGGAATTTCTTGAACACATCATTAAGGCTGCATGACATGTATGCGACATGTGTCTATTTGGAGACACTGTGGGAAGGTGAACTAAGCAAGAGCTCAGATTTTCCAGGGAGCAACTGTAGAATTTTAATGAGCTTTGAGTCCATTGCTCTGCTGGAAATAGCAGATCTCTAAGCATTTCTTCAATAGCATTACAGTAATTATAACAATTCTAAAGGAATAATTTGCGGGTTATATTTTTGTCAGCTTGGAGGCATAGGAAAGGCCACATTCAGTTCTGCATGTGGTCCATGTCTAGAGTCACCGTTAGATAGATGTTTAAAAATATTAATGACAATAGTGTAGATGATCTGGTTCCTGATCTCCACCAACATCTTGGGACAGTACGGCCCCATTCGACTTTCTGCGATAACAGAAGTGTTTGGACGTATGCCGTCTGGTACGGTGGCCGCTGGCCACATGTGGCCATCAAGCACCTGAAATGCCTGAATTCTCAACTTTAGTCAGTGTTAACTAATTCTACTTAAACCACGTGTGGCCATGGCTGCTGTATTATTGTACAGCACAGCCCTAGGGCACCAGCTGAGGCCCGCTCCAGCCGCCCTGCCGTTCAGAGCATCAGTGCGCACCGAAGGACACCCAAAATGCGCCCAGGGAGCCACGAACCCCATGTACTCAGCTGAACTGAAGCCTCCTGATTTGGTTCTCTGATTCTTCCTTCTGCAACATACTGGGGCATTCAACTAGAGAATGAGGCAGACGCAGCGGCAGCCGCTGGAATTGAAAAAGGTCAAAAACAGACCAGGACTCAAAGAGAAAAGTAGTCTAGGCTTCCTGAGCATAAGGACAAGCAGCTTTTGTGCCTCAAAAGTACAGTTTTTGCTGCATTGCTCCATCAAGAAAATGCTAAGAGTTCAGGGAGTAAGCCTCGGGAAGGATAGGAAATATATTAGCAAGCCTCATCCAAGACTTTTGTTCATCAAAGGTGGGAAAGATACCGGTGGTTTTGGCACACCAGTGGGCGAGTTTGGGTTATCTGAAAAGTCCAGCTACTGGGGACATCTTGTTCCTCCCAGGAGGAAGAAATCCTGGTTCCTTATGATCTCCTCCTGCTCTTGGGATGAAACTCCAGACAGGGACCACGACTCTGGGCTGCCGGATGTGGCTTTGTCCACCCCCCCACCTCACTTCCTCCCACCCTCCCGACGCTTTGTTCTCCAGCATCTTCTTTTTCCTGAAGGTGCCGTGAGCCTTCCTCCATGGGGCTTTGCACATGCTGTTCCCTCTACCCAGAAGGATTCTTCCACCCGACCTCCTTCCTCTCCTGTTCCAGAAACCAGTTCAAAGGTCACTCCTTCGAAAGCCCGCTTGCAACTCCACCCCCCCCTCAGCCCGTGTAGACCTGGCTCCTTTGTTATCCGCATTTCCGTCTGAACTCCATCGCCCAGAACACCAACTTGAACATATATTTT
Source organism: Taxidea taxus jeffersonii (assembly GCA_003697995.1). Taxonomy (NCBI): domain Eukaryota; kingdom Metazoa; phylum Chordata; class Mammalia; order Carnivora; family Mustelidae; genus Taxidea; species Taxidea taxus. The sequence goes on along the minus strand of ML108209.1, from coordinate 69,460 downwards.
CATCCGTGAGACTCTCCGATTTATTCATTTGTAGACTCGAAGAAGCAGGGCTTGTGTTTGGCCTGATTCGTCCACATTTGTACCCCCATTACCCCCAGGAGCTGGCTGAGGCTTAATAAACGCTAAATGAATAAACTACGAGTTCTGGTTTGTTTGTAAGGTGTTTAGTGGGACAACTGTCTTCCAATTCCTAACATGTTCATGTCTTTTTTATAAAGCCCCTTTAGTCTCTGGAATGACTCTTCCCTTTAACCGCCATGCCAAGATTCTTACTGTCCGTAACTTTTTGCCATGAAATCTCCAGCCTAAAAATTCCACCCACCGCTCCGCTATTTGCTCCGCTTATTACCTTCGCCCCCAAAGCTTCCCGTTTCCTTTAAACAGTTAGCAATCGTGCTGGCAGAGCCTAACTTCATCTGTGCTGCTTTCCCTAACGATGCATTTTCTGGATTTTTCCTCCCACTGTTTCCTTCACTTGATTTCACTGGTAGCCTCTGGACTCCCCATTTGCTGTCTTTCTGCCAGGAGAGCTGCGTTGTCTTTTGCGATTTTTAGTTTATTTTCCACCCGGACTTCTTCTGTGATCTCTTCTGTAGACTTCCTCTGAATTTCCAATCTGCCTAGTTTTTATTCTTGTCCTTCAGAGTTTTAAAAAGTGGGGAAAATGAAACCTACAGTTATCCCCAATTCTTCTTACTCCCTCCCTTCAAAAGGGGAAACAATATCATGAAAGAAAGGTCTTAGATAATCATTTCCAAAATCTTCAGGGGGATTCCCATCTTCCCATTTTTTGTCTCATTCCTGCTCCCACCAACAAATCAGAGGCAAAAACAAACAAACAAACAAAAAACCAAAAAACTTCCATTAGTCTTACCTCTGCCTCCCCAAACCCAATCAATTTCAGGCTTCATTCTCTTTTTCAGAATGAGCTTCCTTGGATGATTAAATGATTTTCTCTTTCTCATAGAGTTTATTTAGTACCAAATTCTTGATATAAATTACAATTGTCTTTAGCAAGCATTTATTGAGCTTCTCCTATGTGCCAGGCACTGTGCTAAGGAAACAGCAATGAGTAAAACGAGGGGAAAAACTCCCTATCTTCATGGAGATGACATTTTACAAGGAGACGTATAATAAATATGAGCATAAAATGCTTTTACATAGTGATAAGCTCAACAAATAATGTTACATGATCTTTGCTACATACAAAGAAGAGTAGTCTGAATTTGTAGCCCCCTCACCCACAGGAATGTCGCAACGGTTAAGTGAGCTAATGTACAATGCATAGAGGAGGACTCATCACTCGGCAGAAACTGTGGCTTTGTTTTTAAGCACAGACTCCGGTCATAAATGTGTTTAGAATGATTGTTATTATTGTTACTGGATGCAAGGAAAGATTACCTGCTCATTCACTCAAGAGACATTTATGGGGTGTCCACCTGTGGGCAAGGTAATCACAAGCTTGTGAGGTGGTGCAAGGGAGAAGAGAAAATCTGCCACATTCTGACATCAAAAGTAGGACTGAAATCATGAGCCAAGTCCACCGTGGCCCTGGTCGGGGAAGGCCAGCTGGGCTGCAGGGGAGGCAGGCACAGTGCCCTTCAGACCACTCTTGGTGACTCACCTCTTGCCTAGTCAACTTCCCGTGGCTCTAGAGGGCAGAGCCCCGGCTTTGGTTTTGCCACAGTATTTAGAGTTGTGGGATAAGGTGAGGAAAGCCAGTAACTCAGATTCATAGATTCCGAGTTGGGAGGAACGCCACATGTCGTATGTTTATTTCGCAGATGAGGAAATGTGTCTGTATATACATCACACACACATACGCATGTGCACACACAGAGACTTAAATATCCCGTTCTTTTGATCCCAAACAAGCTTCCCTATTGTTACTGCAATGACCTACAATTAGAGAATCAATGTTTCAATTCGATTCAGCCAATGTTTTCTGCTATTCGGTTAAGTGCAAAATACCACGCAAAGTACCACAGGAGGCATAACAATGAGCAAGACCTTGTTCCAGGTTTCAAGGAGCTCGCTGTGTACCGCAGGAGACAGAAATTCCAAGTGAGCGTGGCTGGTGCTATGGCGAAGGCAGGAGGTATCACGGAAACACGCTGGAAAGAAGGGACTCTGGCTTGACTGGTTCTGATGGGAACCCGAGCGCGGGCCCAGATGGGGAGGGACGGGCACCAGGATTGAGGGAACGGGGAGCTAAGCCACAGAGGCCTTGGAGCAGAGGGCTCCTTCAGGAAAGGGCTGTGACTTTAGCGGGTGCTGGAGTGCAGGTCTCACAGGGCTGGAGAGGGCTGCTGCTGGGAAGAGAGAGCGAAGCACCTTCCTAAGTACACACCCTGCATCCCGGGGCACACTGTGGTGGCTGGGACTTGATTCCTTCCCCGGGTTTCGAGCAGAGGAGCAACTTCATCAGAGCTGAGCTTTCTGGCTAAACTCACAGGAGGGAAGAGGGGCAGGCAGCTGGCTAAAGATGGCGGCTCATTCTCTTATTTGCATGTTACCTGTGATGATAAGAGTTAACATGGATGGGATGTGCTAAGAGCTTTGCATACATTAGCTTACTTCGTTGTCATAACATTCCTGAGGGCTAGGAGCTGTTATTATTTTGATTTTTACAGATCAGGAAACCGAAGCTGAGGGAAGTCAATGTGCTAGGAAGAGGCAGGTTGGAGAACCAACCAAGTGGGTCCTGTTTCTAAGTCCACCCGTTTACTGACGGGGCCGGATTGCCCTGGCTTGCTAACTCTACCGGCAGTGATTTTGTTGAGGCATACCCAGGGGAGAGGTGAAAATAACTTTTAGACACCCTTTTATGGCTGGTATCAAAAAAGGATGACAAGAAGACAAAAGCTGAACTTGACTACGCCTATCACCCGCCCCTTATTGTGGGTGAAGTGTAAACCCTAAGGGGGTCCTTCTGCCAATTTTCTGGCCCAATTCCTCACCTTCATTTGTATGTGCTGAAGTCAGAAATATAATTTTAATATTAATTTAAGAAAATTAAAAATCAGGAAGGTAAGACTATTATAAAATAATTCATATAATATTTTTCAAAGCCCGTGAGGTGGTTGTTTTCTGCTAATCATCCTCCATTATAAATGAGCATTGGCCTTCATTGACCTTACTGCTTCTGGTATATATAAAAGGTCAAAGGCTAATTTTTACAATTTATGTGCCAAAGTCCGCCACGGGTCTTCCAACAGCTCAGACCCAGCATCAACCCAACTGTGCTAGCCCTTCTCCTCACTTACATCCTTGTGGCAACATCCAGGAAGGAACACATCCCTCCCTTTAGGGCACAGCATTCCAGGGCACTAAGACCCCAGCCAGTATTTCTGTTCCAAGACCATTCCGGAACATTAAGACCGTTATTCCAGATGGTGCTTTAAACACCATCTATGATTTTGAACAGATGTTTTCCTGCAGGGAGGGAAGGGTGTATCAGATAGAAGCGGTGCATTGAGTGGAATTTGGTCAGTGCGAAGTCTGCAGCATCACGAAGGGTTGATTGGGATGAACCCAATGGGCCCTGGATCTTTGAGCTTGGATGACGTGTTTAAGGTGCCCATCCTCCCATTTAATTTCTCAGTTATTATCCTCCTGGCTGGACCTGCTAGGGAGGTGCCCCTCCGCTCAAATGCGGGGAGGCCAGGGCTGTATGAAGGAGCCCTACTCGCTGCCCCCCCGCCCCAGAACCTGGTTTCTGTACATTTCTCTTCCGTGATCTCTTTTCGTCCCCTGGGCAGCCTTCTCCTCTTTCTTAAGACTTGAGAACAGGGACAGGATCTTGCCTCTTTCTCCCAGTGGGACTTATGGTGAGCTTACACAAATATTTGTTAGTTGAATAAGTATATAAATGAGGGAATGATTGAATGACATCAGAAAACACAACATCCAAGGACACCAGTCCTGAAGCCCCAGCGTTTCAGAAGGAAGATGAAACTCTTATTTGCTTTTTAATTGCCTAAGGGACAACTTCCTGCAAAGTCTAAAAAATGTTTGGCAGTACCGTCTGATAAAATATGCACCCTATCCTGGCAGGTCTTCTAGAGCCTAGGACACTTTAGTCAGTAGGTCATGTTGCAGAAAAATGCCAGGAGCCCTATTCTGTGATAAGAGTGGTCGCATACGGGGTGGCTGTCATGGAGTCTCTGTACAGTGCACTTGACTTTTAGAAGTTTCCTCTTTGGGCTCAGAGCCGGGGAAGTGTAGGCATCCAGACTTATGATTGGTGAACGCGACTTTGCAACGGAGATGTGAGTTCTATCAGCAGGACTCCAGGCACAGAACAATATTATACACTCAAAGTGAGAGGCTCACAGAGACACAAAGCTACACCATTGTCCCCAGCATTCAGTTCCTCACACATGAGCACCCTCCTCGGGGTCCTTCACCAGCAGGGAAGATGGCGGGGATCCTCCCCTCACTGGAGTTTCCACTGAGTCTGTGAGAGGAGATTAGATTCCTGCCACTAAACGCTCTTCCCCAAATCAGAGTTTTCCATCCTGGGTAGTTGGTGTCTTCTTCATGAATACATTTCAGCCTACATTTGGATGGAAGAGAAAACTCCCATGTCCTTGACATTAAAAAAGGGAGTGAGCTTGCACATGCTTTTGGCAAGTTCCCATAAACCTGCTCCCCACTGGGCACTTGGAGAGATGTTTTTCTCACCCTGACTCTGGATGCAGCAGAGCTTGGAGTCCTTGGCCCAACTCGGCCAAATGAAATGCCTGAGCCAGAGCCGTAGACAGAGGACCTCAGAGCTGCTCTCCCAGCTCGGTCCCCCCCTCCATGGACCGAGCACCTTCATTCCTCCCCAGGTTGCCTCTCTCACATGCCCCCGCCCTTGGGGATCTTTAGATACTTCCTGTCATGTGCACTGAGGTCTTGCTCCACCACAGCTCTGCAAAGTGCAGAGCACACCCTTGGGCACAGCAGGACTTCTGCTCTGTGGGACAAAGAAGCCATGTTAGGCTTCAAAGTCTTCCTGTCTCAGGATATCCTTGCAAACTCTCTTAATGAAAGTCGGGACTTTACTCAGTAACAGCCTTTCACCTGGAAGGTCCTGGGCTGTAGGTCATTAGAAGAGGCTAGTTTTGGGGTGTTTGGGGAGACTGGATGGGGGCAAAGGGGGGGCAGGGAAAGAACATGGACCCCCAGGTCAATTGCCAAATCTCCCTGTTCCCCACCGCTCCCTCTTACTTGCTTCTGAACAGGTGGGAAGTATTCTGGAATACCAGCCCCTCACTGCTTCTTCCTCTCCCTCACTACCTCTCACCAACCCCTCCACCCTCATTTCCTTTGTTGTGCTCTACATCCCCTCCTTTTGTCTTTTCTGCTCCAACATCTCCAGACTCTGGTTTTCTCTCCATGCCCTTCCCCCTGCCCCTCTTCCCTTTTGCTCATCCCCCTTCTTCTACCCATCTTCACCACAGCGAAACTTCCATGTTTGCCCTTTCTGGGTCTCTCTCCCCTCTCCCTTTCAGCAACAGGGCTGTGTCTGCTGCCACCTGATCTCTTGCCTTCTCAAACTCAGAGTAAAGCAATCCTCCTTTCCCCTGCTCCCAGAGACTCTTTTCTCCAACTTTCTTTCACTGCTAATGGTGCCCCCGATTTCCCAACCTTCCAAGTTCAAAATTTGAAGTTACCTTGATTGACACTTCAGCCAGTCATCTAGTTCTACTGATTTTTCCTTAAATATCCCCCTCCTATGTATTCCTCCCACTCTTCTCCTTGCTGCTGCCTTGGCTCTGGCTCTCACGACCTCAACCTTGAATATCTCTGTAACTACTCTGCTGCTCCCACTTCTCACAGTCCAAGGGCTGTGTGTGGAAGGGCACTATCGCTCTGGCCACCTGGGCTGGGGGCAGGGAGGGTGGGATAGTGGTCAGGAGTGGTGTAGGGACCAGCTGTGGCTCTCCCTTCACTGTGCTGCCCATCTGTTGACCACCCCACCCCCCAGCAGGGAGGAGAAGCCCTAGGTCTAGGGCTGGGGGCAATAGCCATAATTTGATGTTCAGTTATTCTGCAAATACATACTGAGTTTTTTACTGCGATACCCAAGCCTGTCCTAGATACTAAGATATGATAACGAACAACACAGTCAGAGTCCCTGCCTCATGAAGGTTACTTAGTCACAGGAGAGACAGAAAGTAAAAGAACGTGTAATGTAACAAGAAGAGGTAAATCCTAGGACTTATGTATCAAGAATAGAGCCAAGGGGCACCTGGGTGGCTCAGTCAGTTAAGCATCTGCCTTTGGCTCAGGTCATGATCCCGGGGTCCTGGGATCGGGGTCCTGGGATTGAGCCCCACATTGGCTTCCCTGCTAGCAGGGAGTCTGCTTCTCCCTCTCCCTCTGCCCCTCCTCCTATTCATGCTCTCTCTCTCTGTTAAACAAATAAATAAAATCTTTTAAAAATAAGAATAGAGGGACGCCTGGGTGGCTCAGTGGGTTGAGCCACTGTTTCGGCTCGGGTCATGATCCCAGGGTCCTGGGACTGAGTCCCGCATCGGGCTCTCTGCTCAGCAGGGAGCCTGCTTCTCCCCTCCCCATTCTGTCTGCCTCTCTGCCTACTTGTGTGATCTCCGTCTGTCAAATAAATAAATAAAACTTAAAAAAAAAAAAAAGAAAGATATCAATTCTTTAAAAAAAAAAAAAAAGAATAGAGCCATGGGGCGCCTGGGTGGTTCAGTGGGTTAAAGCCGCTGCTTTCGGCTCGGGTCATGATCCCAGGGTCCTGGGATCGAGCCCCGCATCGGGCTCTCTGCTGGGCAGGGAGCCTGCTTCCCTTCCTCTTTCTCTCTGCCTGCCTCTCTGCCTACTTGTGGTCTTTGTCAAAATAAATAAATAAAATCTTAAAAATAAATAAATAAAAATAAGAATAGAGCCAAATAAAGGGAATAAAAATTGAACAGGACAAATGGCCAACAAACCCATAAAAAAAAATGCTCGGTGCCATCAGGGAAATGCAAATCAAAACCACAAGGACACAGCACTTCACACCCACCAGATCGGCCGTAAGGAAATAAAAATAGAAAGTAACCAATGTTGGCAAGGATGTGAAGACACTGCAGCCCTCGTCTGTGGCGGTGGGAACGTGAAATGGCACAGCTGCTGGGGTGTGGCGGCAATGCGCAAAGCTTAACATAGAGTCACCATATGACCCAGCAATGCCACCCCTGCACACGCACCCAGGAGAATGGAAAACACATGTCCCCACACAGCCTTGCCCATGAACGTCACGGCGGCCCCGTTCACAGGAGCTGAAACTCATACGCCCACCGGATGCTGAGTGGGGGACGGCGCGTGGCTGTGCGTACATGGAGTACCACTCAGCCAGGAAAAGGCACGAAGGCCCGCTCAGGCTCCGGCAGGGATGCACCTTGGAAACATTACACTATGAGGAAGGAGCCGGATACAAAAGGCCATAGCACGTGATTCTGTCTATATGGAACGTCCAGAGCAGACAGAAAGCAGATCAGTGGTTTGGCGGTCAGGGTCTGGGGGGCTGGCAGAATGGGGACTGGATATAGGATGTAAAGGGTATAGGATACCCCTTATAGGCAGTGTTATCTGAACTAGATAGCGGTGATGGTTGCACGACGTTGGGAAGGTACTAAATACCACTTGGAAAACGGTTTTAAAAAGTACATTTTAGGGGCGCCTGGGTGGCTCAGTGGGTTAAGCCTCTGCCTTCGGCTCAGGTCATGATCCCAGGGTCCTGGGATCGAGCCCCGCATCGGGCTCTCTGCTCAGTGGGGAGCCTGCTTCCCCCTCTCTGCCTGCCTCTCTGCCTACTTGGGATCTCTGTCTCTGTCAAATAGATAAATAAAATCTTTTAAAAATAATAATAAAATAAAATAAAAAGTACATTTTATGCGATGTCTATTCTACCACAACAAGAAGCAAATAGGGGTGGCTGCAGACTGCTCCTTGAATAGGAGAGTCCAGGAAGCCTCTCCGACGAGGGGAGAACCCTCTCTGGGAGCCGAGGCGGAGGGTTTCAGCCCTGCAGTAACTGGGAAAGACAGGGAGCCGCCAAGCCTGCGATGGGCTCTGAGCAGTATTCCTCGGGATCCCACCCTCTTCCTCGTTTCGTGCCTCAGCCCAACAGCACAAGGTTCCTTCTGTACCCAGCACCGCTGCCTCTCGCGACCCAGCTCCTCCCTGCATCTCCCCTCCCCGCCAGCACCGCTGCTCGAGCCTCCAGCCACACTGACTCTCTTCCCTGCCCTGCACCCCCTCGCTCCACAGAACTGCTCCTTCCCGCCACTTGGAGGCTGGGCAACAGTTTGGGGCCGAGCCCACGGACCACTTCTTGCACACAATTTCTGACACCTGCCAGAGCCTGAGCCCTGGGGACTGAAGCTTTGCACATCTAGTCTCCTTGCTTATCAGCCGTATGAGGCTGGGCATCAGCCTCTCTCCAGGCTTCAGTTTCCTGCCCTGTAACAGGAGGACCGTCGAGAAAATCACCAAGCTAGATGACTGCAAAGTGCTGAGCTTAGTACCTACTGCGTAGTGAGCTCTCGGGAATGGCGGCCATGTCGTTACTTCGACGTGTCCCATAATCCGAAGTTGGAAATTTAGCCCTTCATTTGGTCCTGACAGTATTTGCTAATCATTGACCGTATGGAGGAGCACAAACACACGATAAATGTGGTGATGGCATAGATCGTCCCCGAACCCGGGTGACTACCCCAGTACAGAGCGTGCAGATCACACCTGAACCAATGTTTGACTGACCAGGGACTGAGTGATGGAGTGATGGATGGATGGATGGATGGATGGATGGGCTGATTTGGCTCTAACACCAAACAGGAGAGAGAGAGAGGGAGGGAGGGAGGGCGAGAGAGGGAAAGAAGATCATCAAGTAAGTAAACACCTGGTTCAGCCAGGGTGAGGTATATTGAAATACTTCATAGGCATAGATGTTTACCAAAAAAAAAAAAAAAGCATAATTGAAGAAAGACCCAGAGGGGCGGTGGCAAATTCTTCCGAAAAAATGGCTCAGTCTACAAACGAGTGTTATTTTATTTCAAGAAGCCATTGTTACAGGTGTTCAAGGAAAATGTTAATACATTTGACAAAGAGATGTAAGACAAATCTTCAATGTTCTATCACTGGAGAAAGGCATGAGTTTAAACATATTTAAAAATGAGATAGCAGAGCGACGCTTCACAACAATTTAGAGGTGGGAGACAGACAGACAGACAGGTAATGGTGACACCCAGCTATTGGAGGAGAAAGTAGCAAGGGAAGGGAGTGGGGTTAGTTCTATTCAGGAAGAAGATGAGATGCCCAGATAGGGCTGGGCACCACCGCCTGGCACGCCGCTCCCCCCACGGAACTCCAAACGCTGCGCCGAGACAGACCAACCCGCCTTCTGTTTCCTCTTTTTCTGACCTGCACACCCCCAAAGGCGGTTTGTTGCTCCCCCAAGGAGGCACATCTGTTGCCCCCGGAGCCCCCAGCCCTCTCTCTCCGCCGACAGAGACTCACCACTGCAGTTTCTCTGTGCGATTCCCGAGTCATGCTTTGGTCCCTTTCAGAGAAACAGACACGAGCCCCGCTCAAGAGTCAACAGCTAGAAAGCAGCTGGCTTCTCCCAAAGCGATGGACACAGAGTTCTTCATCATTGCCCCCAACAAAACAATGAAAAAGAAAAGAAGTTCTTTACCTGACCAGCTCCCTGATTTCTTCACGAGAGTCTAACATTGAACACCGAGAAAGCAACTGGAGAGCATCTTCTGAGACTTCCTTAAATCCCCAATCTGCCTCCGATAGCAGCTCGAAGTCGGAGCTGTGAACAGAGGCTGTGTGTTATTTTAACCACAAGGTTTCTAGTCAGCGCAGGGAGGAGAGATGGAAATGAGGTAGGTTGGCAAGCAGGAGCGCCATCCACCTCAAGTGAAATGAGCTCGCAGATCTGATGTAAGCGCTCGGCGACAATTTGAAGAACCCTCAAACCCACTTTTCCTAAACTAGAGGTTAAATAACTGTGGAAAATTCCAAAGGAGTAAGATAAGACACTTACGGTCTTTTCTAAAAAAAGCCACGTTGGTATGCCCTGTCTGATACTGTCGAGGGGCAGCCTGGCACCGAGCTGGCCCGGGGAGCCCTGGGCCTCTGTTAGCCACCGGGACACCTGGAGACAGCTTTGCTTCCCCAAAACGGAGTCTTCCGAGTGTTAGAAAGCACAGGATGTCAAAGGAGCACGACCAACTCACATCTTTTGCATAAAAACAAAACCAGTGTCACGACAATCCATATGAAGTTATAGGGTTAGGGAAGAGCTATTCTGGAATATGTCATTATGGGAGCTTAACGTGTGTGTGTGTGTGTGTGTGTACACGTATGTGAGCAAGTGCAAATGTGTGTATGTGTTCTCACTTCCCAAACAACTTAAAAAGCAAAGATCTGCCTCAGCTTAGACCAGTTGGAGATCTTCCTCCTGAGCGTCTTGGCAAATACAAATGCCGCCTTGGACTTGGAGGAGGAGAATGATTTATCGCACACACATCAACAGTGAAAACTAGAGTCGCCGACATGGCCAACCATCCTTTACAGCCATCCCTTCCCAGATGCCAGAGGGGTTTAACTCCACTTTTGGAAAAACTCAGCAGTGCTCCCATGAAGCTCGGTCATAACTCAGTTTTATATAGACTCTTTCATTTCAAAGGAGCCTGAGGTGGGTTTACACCAAAATATAAATTATCCCGTGCACAGTCACCTCGGGGATGAACTCAGCTCCTGCCTGGCAGCAGCTGGCCCACACACACACAGTCAGTCGGAGCCGCAGTGAGACAGCCGGCTGGCGGCCAGGAGGCATTCCAAGAGGAAGAATGAGTGGGACCTGCCTTCCACATTGGCCCTTTCCTCCCTAGAGCTAAGACCTCTCCGATCTGCACCTCGCTTTCCTTCCTGAGCCCCAGCGCCCTTCCCCAGTACCTGCAGATACAACCTCAAAACGGACCTTAAAATCACAAACTGGGAGTACATGATGACTGTATTTTCAGATCTGATCCTGGAGAGCTGGAGTTGGCAAAGCACGACCCTTGGGCCAAATCCAGATGCTTTATAAATAAAGTTTTATCGGAACACAGCCACACTCACTCATCTGTGGACCGGCTATGGCTGTTTTGGTACTACAAGAGTGAAGTGGAGGGGATAGGGCAGAGACTGTAGGCAGGGTGTTTGTTTTTGAGGTGGAAAAAAGGAACAAAGTGTCTCTTTCAATAACCTCTAAAGATCAGCCTAGGGAAAATACACCTACTCAACCCCAGATTCAGGCTCTGAGTCTCCATTTTAATTATTCCTTTATCAGAGAAACTCTTACTCAGGCATTACCTAGGCACACCACCGCAGCTTACCTAACCTCATCCCCAGGAAACCACAGTGGCTGCGTCCAACCTTTCTCTCAAATAGAAGCCTTGGACATATGCTCGGGCTCTCTCCATTCATCCCCAAATGCCCCTTGTCTTTGAAACCCTCTCTGGGTCTCTCCAAACACAGTTAATTTCTCCCTCCTGCAGGCCCCATCATGTTTTGTTCATTTTTCTCTTGTATTGCTTATATTTGCAAGCCAGCGAGCTCGATGCTTGCCTTTCTTACCGCACTGTGCACTTTCTGAGAGTAAGGATGATATCTTATTCAACTGTTTATTCCCGGAACCTAATGCTGTAAAAGACACATCAGTGGACACTCCATTAGTGGCTACTACAAAAATAACTCAGGCAGTCTTACTCCACTGGAACCTAATCTCAAAGGAAATGAATGAAAGATTGTCTGATACTCCCTGAAAACGAGATGTTCTTGAAATAACCTTCCCAGGGATGACCCTGGATCTGTCCTTCTAACACTTGCCCCTGAGTGGGGCAGACTCTTACGCTTTCTTTGTTACTTGTTCTTTTAATTTTGAATTTGCGGATGAAGAGCCTCCTTGCAGAAATATAAGTAGCAGTTAGAAAAAGACAATCTTTGAGATGCCTGCGTGGCTCCGTCAGTTAAGCATCTGCCTTTAGCTCAGGTCATGATCCCAGGGTCCTGGATCGAGTCCTGCCATCTGGCTCCTTGCTTAGTAAGGAGCTTGCTTCTTCTGCCTGTTACTCTCTCTGCTTGTGCTCTCACTCTCTCTCTCTCTTTCTGACAATAAAATAAAATAAGAAAAAAAAGACTATCTTTGTAACAACTAGAGCTATTAGAAGACTTGGAAGAATATGACATTGGGTGGAAAAGAGGCAGTATATTCTCTAAGCTCCCTTTCTCATGCTAAGGTTTGATAAAGCCTACTTTCCCTGGTGTGACCCCAAAAGAAGACAGAGCTAGCACATGGCCAAGGGATACAGATTTGGCCCCAGCAGGTCTGGGGCACAAAAGGAACCAGCTTTCTTGTGGGGCAGGGGCACTTGCACAGTACTGTCTCAGCAGCTGGGCACCAACCCTCTTCTTTGTGTCCTTTTTCATGGTCACAGGCATGGCAAGACCTGATAACATTCTGTGGAAACACAAGCCAGTAATGTGGATGTAGTGGGCATTTATCCCATGCATGGCCACTTAACGTCTTGGGAACAGTCTTCCTTTGCTTCACTTGGACTTCCCTCATTGAGTCCTTGCCTCAGTCTGCTCAGGCTGCCATAACAAAATACCATGGACCAGGTGGCTTTAGCAACAGAAGTGCATTCTCTTATGGTTCTGGAGGCTAAAATTTGGAGATCAGAGTGCCAACACCGTCAGGGTGTGGCAAGAGCTCAATTCCTGGCTTGCAGACTGCCCAGCCACCTTCTCCAGTGGCCTTCCCTGGGTGTGTTTATTTCTTGGTATGTCTCTTTCCTTCTTCCTGTAAGGCAACCCCACCTATCAGATTGACCCCCCACTCTCATGCGTTCATTTAACTTTTTTTTTAAGATTTTATTTTTATTTATTTGTTAGAGAGATAGAGAG
>ML108209.1:0-56100 GCA_003697995.1 Taxidea taxus jeffersonii | reverse complement strand
GCGCGAGCACAGGCAGACAGAGAGGCAGGCAGAGGCAGAGGGAGAAGCAGGCTCCCTGCTGAGCAAGGAGCCTGATGTGGGACTCGATCCCAGGACGCTGGGATCATGACCTGAGTCGAAGGCAGCCGCTTAACCAACTGAGCCACCCAGGCATCCCATCTTCATTTAACTTTAAGTACCTCCTAAAATCCCAGTCTTCAAAAGCAGTCACACTGGAGGTTAGGGCTCCAACACAGGAATTTTTTTTTTTTATAAATTTTTTTTTAATATTTTATTTATTTATTTGTCAGAGAGAGAGGAGGAGCGAGCACAGGCAGACAGAGCGGCAGGCAGAGGCAGAGGGAGAAGCAGACTCCCTGCTGAGCAAGGAGTCCGATGTGGGACTCGATCCCAGGACGCTGGGATCATGACCTGAGCCGAAGGCAGCCGCTCAACCAACTGAGCCATCCAGGCGTCCCCAACACAGGAATTTTTTTCCAGCGGGGAGAGCAACACGATTCACTCCATGGGAGTCACCCTTCCTGAAAGTAGAAGCCAGATTTCTCTTCCAGCCTCCTTTGCAGCTGGGGTGCAGGTGTGTGTCACAGGCTGGGCATTTAGCTGCCTTCAACTTAGTCAAGACCAGGGGAGGCAGGGAAAGGGACGAATCCTCTCTACAGGAGGTCGGCGCCGGTTGGCAGGAGTCATCAGCTCTCAGAGGCAGCTGTCTGTGCAGACTGTCTGTTGGGTGAGCCCAGGAGCCTGGCCTAGCTCTACCTCCACAGCAAAGCTCCTCCTGCCCCTCCCCCTCCCACCCAAGCACAACTTGTATTGTGCTCCCTCCTGCTCCTGAAGCTTCCACCCCTGACGTTGGGCTCCTAGAGATTCTGTGATCTACTGATAGTCTTCAGTAAGTCATTTTCTGGCTCCCAGGAGCTAGAGGCACCATTTGCAACTAACAATGCACTTGCATATGGCTGATCCAGGTACTTAAAACCAAACCATTTCGTTCTCTTTTGCTTTCTTGGCCAGCACGTCACAGGATTTTCCTCTCCTGCCTCGGTGCCATTTTGAATGAGTATTTGGCAGTACAATTCTGTGCTTATTCTTTGTTTGCCCTGGGGCTCATTTCTTATCTCTTCCCTACTTCACTTGGTATCATGGCAGCAGGGCAGGGGGTGGGAGTGCTCACCCCTGCAAGCTGTGTGTCCCAGACTCTTGAGACAGAGGGTTACCAGCTGAGTTCCACCAAGGAGAGGCATTGTGGGGAGACTGAAAGGCTGGAGGGAGGAAAAAGCCGGGATATTTCTCCCTGTCTCTCTGTGCCTTGGATGGCATCTCCAGCAGGGATGCATCTCTTCTGCCGTAACTTTGGTGCTGTTGGAGTAGGTCCCCTGGGCCCAGCTTCTACCAGGTGACCCTGGCTCTGTCCTTCAGCCTGGGGATAGAAGTGACTTCCCGCCTCCGCTGATCACTCAGCTGTCTCACCACTCCCAGTTGGTTTCTTGGCTTTTCCATTATCTCTGTCCCTACCTTGCTATATTAAATTCTTAGAGTAGTTCTCATTTTTCTGGTTGGACCCCAATGGCTATAGCTATCTATCTATCTGCTTTAGGGCCAAAGAACCAACACCTTCCCCGGGGCTTGAGCAGGACACTGCTACACAACACGGTCATTCTGTTGGGTAGACTTCCTCTTGGTGCTTTGGACACGATCATGTCTCCAAAGATGACAACCATGAGGCAAGTGCTATCTGGCTAGCTACCTAATTCTTCTGGCCTTTTTAATTTTTTTTTTAAGATTTTATTTATTTATCTGACAGAGAGAGAGAGAGATCACAAGTAGGCAGAGAGGCAGGTGGGGTGGGGGGAGCTGGCTCCCCGCTGAGCAGAGAGCCCGATGCAGGGCTCCATCCCAAGACCCCGAGATCATGACCCGAGCGAAGGCAGAGGCTTAACCCAATGAGCCACCCAGGCGTTCTGGCCTTTTCAGAGAATAAGAAACAACATTCAAACAGACTTATTGATAGAAAAAAGTCATGATTAGGAACAGCAGTCAATTCCTTGCCTCGCTGACCAGAAGATCACAGGAGGATAAAGCAAGATAAGGCAGAATGGGTCAGCAAAGGCTGATAAATCCTCAGTGTGGGGGGAATTTAGAAAATTCTGCCTGGCTTTTAGAAAAAAAAAATTACAGACACTTTTTCCTTTAATTCACAAGGGGAAAGAAGACTACATACACAAGGTATTCGTGATGATAGTACTTATTAAAATAAACCTAAATATCCAGCAATTATAAAATTCAGATTTTCATCATGAGATACTTTACTCCATGGGCTAGTTTACAACCAGTAGCAAAAATAATTATGACGGTGACATAGCAACTTGGGAACCGTTCAAGGCAGTGTTCCATAAGAACTCACAGAGCCACATCACATAGCTCCTCTGTGATCACAGACATTTGAAAATCACGACCTCGTATAAACAAACTAGAGGGTGTGGGGAAGGGTGAGTTGGTAGGTTAGGGTGACACCACAGAGGTGGAGTATTTGTTCCACAACTGTCCTTTTTTTTTATTTAATAAGGATATTTGTAAATAATATTCTTCTCTTCCCTTTTCCTTTCCTCCCTTTTTCATTCCTTTCCTATCTACAGTCAGTCCTGCCACCGGAAGTGATGATAGGAAGAGGACAGGAAGGGCAGAGAAACAGCCAGCCACCAGGACCTGGCACAGGTTGAAGGGGCCATGAAGGCAGCAAAGATAATAAAAGAAGACATACCGAGGCACCAGATAAGAGGAATTCTTAGTGACTCTTAGGTTCCATGTAGACATAAGAACATGCACGATTTTGAACTGGAGCAGAATCATATGTCGTAGCTTTCACTTTCAATGAGTCACACACACTTCTGAGTCCGGTCCCCCGGAATCAGCACTGGAGGGGGTGGACCTCCTTTCCTGCCGCTGTTCACAGGGGAATCTGGAGCTAAGAGATGTGGAGTGACCTGCTCCAGTGTTCACGGCTGTAAACGTCTTCTTTGACTCTGAGTTTAGGGCACACGGTTTCTTCCAAACAACTAAGATGGTGGTTGACCATCCAGTGTCCCCAACGACCAGAGATGCTCCTTCTCTTGTGTAGCCTCAAGACCTCCTCCTGAGTCTCCTTGAGCTGCTTGGAGGGGACATAGCTTTTGTGCCTGCTCCACTGTCTGGATCAAAGTGGTCCCTGCAGGGGGATCTTCTTATCTCCCACTGGGCAGGAGTCTGCTCGCTTTCTGTAAGCGGGTTCCCAGACTGGAGAGGACCAGCTCAGGGAGAGCAGCCAGTTGCTCTTAGGAAGGGATGCACGTATCAAAGAACTTCTGGCAAGAGCGGGGAGGGACAGAACTTACTCACAGGGCAGTTGTGGGCTAATTTTTTTTTTTTTAATGTGTGTATTGGATTTAGCAGAGAGAAACTTGACCAGCTACCTGGCACTAAGAGTCTCACTGGTAGTAAAAATGGCAAAAGCAGCAATTAACTAGGCATCAGGGTTAAAAACAGTCCCATGAAAACATTTTCTTCAGAAACTAGGAGCAAGGAGAAAGGTTTTGTTCCTTTCTTCTCCCAGAAACTTCTTTGCTTCATCGTTCTCAGTCACTCTTGTGCTTTCTTTTTAGCCCAAGCTGCAAGAAGACTCAATGAGTCCAGTGAATTTTCAGTTTTTTCTGTTCCATCTCTCTGCCTCTTTGTATCTTACTTCCTAGCTTAGGTCTCATAAATTGTTTGATATTAAATCTGTTTTGGGGAAAGGTGGAATAGAAATTGCTTACAAAATAAATCACGTAGTGACCGAAAACAGCTCAGCAAAGGCATCTATACAAAGGCATGTCCTTTGTCTCCTCATGAGATGGTGAATCAATGAATTTACACAGTGAGTGTTCATCTAGTGAAAAGAATTTATTTCCTAAATTATAAATAATTTGCTTACTAATAATTTACTTACTAAATAAACAATATTTAGTGTTATTTAGTTATTGTCCAGTTAATGATTCCCACCAATAAAAAGAATGACCTTAACAGAGCTGTATTTTCCTAAATTTCTCACTCATGTTACTCCCAGATGAAACAGGTTCATGCTTCATTGATAAAGCAGCTGTGTGTGGTGTGTGTGTGTGTGTGTGTGTGTCTGTGTGTGTGTGTGTGTGTGCCCTTCTTCTCCTGAATATGTTCTGCCTATATTCCAAGGCCCTGTTCCTATCTTACTACCATCCAGCTGGTCATTCATTTATTCGTTTGGCAGGCATTTACTGAGTACCTGCTGTATGCCAGCCTGCATGTTATATACAGTAAGTCCCCCCCCTGCCCCCAGGCTTTCAGGCACTGCATGGTCAAGTCCTCCTTCAAATCCTAAGGGTGGTTAGTGCCTGAGCCATTCATCTTGGGCTTGATATCTGCTGCGTGGCTTTGTAAATTGCTTTTTTATGAATGGAATCCTGTATTTCTCATCAGAGTGTGGTCCTCTCTCGAGCAAGGACCTTATCTTACGAATCTTTGCAGTCCCAGAACCTACTTAGTACATTGTCTCACACATATTAGGTTCTCAATAAATGGTTATTAGTATTGATATTATGTCCCTATGGTAAGCTAAAAGGAAAGAAATGGATGGCACATGAGAAGTGAAATTTTATGCCTTCAGATTCAGAAAATTTTTCATGTCAGCATATTAAAGCATATCCTAGGCCCAAGGTTAGAGGCTTATAAGAGATTCCAAACCACAGATTAGAAGGACTGCAGGCAAACCTCTGAGCAAAACTGGCTGCATGTGTCTAAAGGTTAGTCTGCTGCCTGAGCAGATGAATGGCCCAGCACCACATTTAAGTGGGCACTATCTAGAACAGCATGGTGAACGTGGTAATGACAGTGGTTGGGATTGTCCCTTCTGAGAATGGACAAACACGTCATGAACAAAACCATTACTAAGCACTAAAGCTGAAGGGAACTTGTCCTGTATGTTGGCCAAGGAAAAGCCATCTTTTATAGTAGGAGAGATGGAAAATGATAGTTGCCAAGCAAAGCCCATTCATCTGGATGCAAAATCGACTGGCTAGTAAGACCAGTGGTGTTTAGTCTGGAGGTGGATGTGATGCAAAGTAAGGAAAGACATAAATATCTCTGGGGAAGAGAAAGCCAATATCTCAATGTGTAACATCATAGCAGCCAAATGTTCTCATGGACTCCAGTGGTCAGGACTCACAGAGCACCTCTTAGGAGGAAAGCTTTTTGGTTTCGTTAGACCAAGTCAAAGGCTCAGAAGCTCTATCACCGAACTGCCAAAAACTTGACACAGAGTCTTCTCACATCATTGGTTATTCTCAAATTTGACCTATCATCAGACTTACCACCTGTGACATTAAAAAAAAAACTTAAACATTTAAAAAAATGTGAAAAGCTGATTCTTGGACCTCCCCTCCAGAGATTTTGACTTAGTAGATATTTTTAAGAACAGCTCAGGTGATTCTGGAAACTGACTAGGTTTGCAGTCCACTCATCGGGAGCTCTGCCCTCTGGACTACCCTCTGCTGGGGGGAACAAAATTGGGAAGAAAGTGTTGTTGCTGGCCCACCTTCAATGATGAGTAATTGGGAAGACAAAACTTGCACATATGAACAAAGAGAGGATACTGACAGTGAGAAAGGGGACCTCAGGGTGGATTTAAATGCTTCTCAGGATGTCCCTGGACTAGAGAAGGGGCAGGGCATCCCTGGCAAAAACAAAAACACAGCAGAAGTAACAAAGCCATGGAAAGAGACAGAGCCAGGAGCAGGGAGTAGGGCCAGCTGATTGGGGTGGAGGGCACACATACTGGGGTAGATGGAAATAAATCTGGTTTATGATTTATTTAACAAGTGGCTGTGTAATCTTGAAGAACACTATTCTGAGACACTGGCCCTGCGGAAAGTGTGACTTGAACCAATAATTGCCAACCAAGTTGGAGTTATAAGACATTGTAATTGTTGGTTTGATTTCACAATGTCCTACTTTCCCCTTCCATATCTCTCCGAAGAGCTCATCAGAATGGAATCCAGTCCTGACGTAGATCAAGTTTTCTTTTTGTGAGGCTTTGCAAATGCTTCTTGAAACTGCCCAACTCCAAGATGAGATAGCACTTCGGTAAAAAAAAGTCTACAAACCACATTTCCATGTGGGTACACCCTGCTTAAGAGATGTCACATCTATACACCCGCTGCCCAGCCATTTCCACATGGGAATATGGGGGAGAGAACATCTATCCATGAAGGTCATGTTAGTCCTCAGGGCCTACCTCAGTCCTAAGGAGACCTCAGGCTGTTGGTGGTGGCTTAGGAAACGTGTTTCTTTTTTTTTTTTTTAAGATTTTATTTATTTATTTGATAGACAGAGATCACAAGTAGGCAGAGAGGCAGAGAGAGAGGGGAGGAAGCAGGCTGTCCGCAGAGCAGAGAGCCCGATGTGGGGCTCGATCCCAGGACCCCGGGACCATGACCCGAGCCGAAGGCAGCGGCTTTAACCCCCTGAGCCACCCAGGCGCCCCAGGAAACGTGTTTTGCAAAGTTTGCTGAAGCTCTACTGTGAGCCAGTCATCGTGATGAGTCCTGGGATGGAGAGTCAAACGTTCTACCTCGGGGAGCTCATCTTCTTGCTCATTAGATTTAACTCCATATTTGGATGTGAGTCCAGCAACCTTGACAGGCTCAGAAAGACCAGAAGAGCTGAAGATGGTGAACGATAAGTGGAAGCCAGGGATAAAACACCAAAGACGGTCAAGAAGGGTCCCCTCAGTGTGGGCAGTGTGAAGTGTGGGCATCATTCACTGGTATGTTTGACTGTGGCCATGGAAGCAAGGCAGATACCAAGACAACAGGAATAGAATGGGCAAGAGTTATGAAGAAATTTCTCCCTCACCTGCTGCATCAGCAATGACTGTCATAACTGACTCTTTTCAGCCGTGGCTTTGGTTTTTAAGAGGGAGGGACGGAAAACAGGAAGGCAAGAACACGAACAATTCAAGTAGGTAATAGAAATGAACCCCAGGGAAAAGTTAAGTGACTCTGATTCTTTTCAGGAGAAGAAAAGGCAGAAAAGGGATTTAATCAAGCATTTAAATATAGGAGAGTTATTTTAAGGCGAGAACACTTCTCCATCTTAAAGTGGTTTAAATGAGAGGAAATGGCTTTAATTTCAAGAAGAGAAGCTAATTTACTTATAAGGAAAACTTTCTGACTCGAAGAATGGTTACAGATCAGATAACAGAGACATTGGTGGACTCTCCCCTCCAAGAGACCTTTAAGATGAAGAGAACCAGACTTTTATCTGGAGTGATGGGACTCTGGCCAGGTAAAGACGAGCTGGTGGGGACCGCACCCTTAAAAGCATGGAGGTTCAGACTCAGTCCGGCATCCTAGAGAATGAGGGTGCTATTTACAACAATTGCAGCAGTGGCCTCAATCATGGGTCGTTTTTATCTAGTGCTTTCCACGAGCCAGTTTCAACTCTAGCAGTAAATACATTAACTCCCATAATCCTCAAGACAGCCCTACAAGGCAAGTTACTACCCCCAAAATACATGTAAGGAACTGGGCACACAGAAGTTAAGCTGCTTATTCAAGGTCACAGGTTGGGAGGGGCAGAACCAGGTCAGGGGCCCGGAAATCAGTTTCTGAATGAGGAATGTTAACCCATCCTGGAAACCTGTATCTCGCCTGTGGCTCCAAACAAGCCATCCCCTTTCAAATCTCTGACTCAGTTCTCCCAAAAGCCCAGAATAAGAAGTGCTTTATTTGCACTGTATTCTGTTCTCTATGAATTGTTAAAACTTATGATTGAGGAAAGAAATTCTTTTAAGACTGGGCCTTTCCCCTGGACCTTTCTCTTCTTTCCATACAGTGAACATGCAACAATGGTGTGACCCATGACATGTGGCTCATCCCCTGATCCAGCCTGGGGTCCCCCACTGGCTCAGTGAACCAGGGTCCAAATCCTATATGGATCTACCTCCACATGCCTTCTTCCAAAAATTAGGTAAGTCAGCTCAGGGCTAAAATCAATTCTCAGTTTCAAGCAAACCAATTCCCAAAGGACTTTCAGATAGATTGACCTGTTGTTAAGCAGATTCTATGCAAGGCTCAGTTGGCATCCAGTGTCAGGTATGATCAGACAAGTTAGAGTAAAGACTGAAGTTCTCTTATTGTGGGCATTTTTGAGGAGTGAGATGTGGTCTCCATCCATCAAAGCCAGGCTGTTTTCAAGTTGAGGAATGGGGTGCGGATAAAGGAAGAATGATTAAAGAGGACTTTGTTCCTGATTATGAAGGCCAGTTGTCTTCAATGAAAGTTAAATGGGAAAACTGATGGAAGATGTCATGGCTTTCTGGCCAATTTCAGAAAAAGAGAGCATGAGAAGTGAAGGCCAGATTTTCATCATGCCTCCTCTTAACTTGGACCACACTGATGGGGGTCCAGCGTGCTAATGATTGTCCATAATTCACAGGGTCTTATTTCTAAAATGATCTCTATTCAGAAAAAAACTATCATTTAGGAACGTTTGGTGTTTGGGGTTTTCATTTTTCTCCTTTACCCCTCGCCCCGCTCAAGTTTGCTCCATGGGAAATTCATCTTTCAGCTCCTACTTTAGGAAAATGAGTCAAAAAGGCTAGGGTCGGACTCGTGACTCTCAGAACGTCCCTGTGCTCAAGTTCAAGATCCTGCCTAAAGGATGGGTGAGGCCACCTGTGATTCTAAATGAAGCTGCCAGTGAGAATCCAGCAGAGGGAGGCAGGGACACTACCTTGGCTGGTATGCTGGTCCACCGCCCCTCACACCAGTAAGACCAGACCCTCACACCCTATCATAACACCTCAGAGTAGACTGGCCAGGAGCCTCCTCGGGCTCTGTGTCCGCTGTGCCCCCCCGGAGATGGTGCCGAATCTGTGGAATTTGGGCAGCAGGTCAGAAGGATGCAGCAGCATACGGACATCTGCTAGCGGTGTGAGAGTTGAGGTCAATTGCCTTTGTGGCCATTCACCTCCTGTTACCATCAAACGGGCCCTGGGTTGGATTCCCTGTGACGAAACAAAACAGAGTAGGCAGCACGGATGGGCTGGGGCAAGAGAAAGCCTAAAAGAGGGACAGACAATGGAGGGAACTGATGTGGTTCTGTGTCACAAAGTCTGGGGTTCTTAAACCTTAGGGGGCACCAGCCTTTCAAGAATCACTGAAATCATGCATTCTTTCTTCAGAAAAAAATACACCACACATACCCACAGCACCTTGCACACAGTTTCATAGGGGATTTCAGGGGCACCCTGAAGCCCAGCTTTGGACATGAACATGAGCTCCGGGAAAGAATCCCTGCCCATAGGGTCAGACACACTGTTCCTATGAAGGCACGTAGGGTTTGGGGGCTGGCTCTGTCAGCCCTCCTTCCTACATGCTTACTGTTCGGTCTTAGAGTCCTAGAGGGAATAGAATACTCTGGTTCTGGTGACAGATCTGGCCTGCATCCCAGTTCAGTGAACAAGCTGTATGACGTTAGCCAAGGGACTTAACTTAGTGGAACCTTAGTTCTCTCATCTGAAAAATGGGGATAATGGTAATACCTACAGTGTGGGGTTGCTTGAAGGTTTTTAAAAAAATATTTTATTTATTTATTTGACATAGAGAGAGAGAACACAAGCAGGGGGAGTGGCAGGCAGAGGGAGAAGCAGCAGCTCCCCACTGAGCAGGGAGCCTGATGCGGGGCTTGATCCCAAAAGCCCAGTACTATGACCTGAGCCGAAGGCAGCCACTTAACTGACTGAGCCACCCAGACGCCCCGGATTGTTTGAAGGTTAAATGAGAAGGTGCTTTAGCAGACCAAGTGCTCAGAAGGTACTAGCTAGAATCTGGCCCAGTCAAAATCCCACCACCCACAAAGTGACCATGAAATGGCCCGGGCTTGAGATCATGGGATGCTGTCATTGGCAGTCCCGAGATGTGACAGGAGCCACCAGACTTGCGCTCAGGGTAGGCCTCCCGTCGGCCACAACCTCTGTGCGCCGTTTTGTGAGGGGACAGGAGTGGCAAAGAAGGGGCCCACGGCCTTTGGGGAGGCTGAGTTGGGGCCATGTAAGGAAATCTAGGATCTTGGAGCAATTCTACATCTCTGGGAAGTGTAAGCACCACAGAACCCAGCTATTGGGCCAGTCAAGCACACCGTGATGTGGTTGAAATTCCTGGGAACCTCGCTGCAACCTCACTTTGCATTTGCCCGGAAAGCAAATGAAAAGGGAAAACATGCAAGGAGACTCTTCTCAGCCTTTCAGCAACTGCATTCCCCAGTGCCACCTGCGAGGCTCCCAGGGATCATCACAAAACCTTAGGCACCAAGGAATTTCCAGGTCAAGCAACTAAGGCCTTTCCCGGGAGCACAACTCACGGTGTTCATTTTGAAATGTCTCCCTGACAGTATCCATCAGAACGAGCCACGTTTCTTCTATCCTTTCTTTGTATTTAAGATGATCATATGCCAGAGGATGAAGAGAAGAGGGAGGCGAGGGGGGAGGACGGCGGAGGAGAGGGGCAGGAGCTGGAGGGGACCTTGTGGAAGGACAGAAGGCAGGGCACCCCTCCCACTCTGCAGTGTGGGTAGAGAATGTTTGCTTTCCGAGTTCCGGGGTAGTTAAGATTTTGCTCCTGTGGTTCCCTAGATGCAGATCCAGCGCTGATCCCTCCCGTCTGTGGGGACTTATAAACAATTTCAGGCTGGAATCAAATTAATCTATCTTCTCCTGAGCAAAGTCTTTCCTCCCTGCTGCCAGCAGGAACGGGGCTGAGCCCGGCTGGTGCCAAAGTCAGGGCCCGGGGAAGGTGTCCCCAGCGGGTGGCAGGCAGGTCACTCACCGGGAGGGGCGGAAGCCATATGGCTTAGCAGTAATTAAGGAGGAGAGGAATAATCCCTCAGAACCGCAACAAGTCCTGGAGACTTCATTCCAAATCTGCTTTTTTCTTCTCTTGAAAGTCACCGTGGGACAAAATCCCCCCCTAGGAGGGAGAACAGAGGGACCTCAGGGCAGCCAGTGTACCCCCCAGACCCTTGTCCCAGGATGGACACTTCGCTGCAGGATGGTCATTCTGGGTCCTCCCCACCCCCACCCCCACCGCCCAGTGGAAATCTTACTCGAAAAATTCCAGCTGTTGGCCTGTAGGGCCCTCCCACATCACAAACCGCACTGTGTAGAGAGCATTTACGAAAGCTCTGTTGATCCCGGGCAGACTGAAGAGGTTTAACCTGGAGACTCTGAAGCAGCAGGCAAGAAATGGGGCGGCAAGTACATTGGCAGATCCCACCTGAGCCTGCACAGCGGATCCCACCCCGATCTCTGGGAGCAGGGAAGGCCGGGGAGGCCACAGATGGGAATGCCCTGACCCAGGCGGCTAGAAAGAGGCTGAGGTGGAGAGAGCTCAACCGGAGTCCCTAGACGCTTGAGGGAAAGGAGTAAACATTCAGGCCAGGAAAAAGGTGGAGCTTCTCATTGTGGAGCTCAGGAAAGGCTGGTTCGCTTTGAAGCAAGGAATGCAGCTGGCATCTTCCCATCTTGGGGAAAGTCTTGCTCTTCCCCGAGAAGCTGGTCGAAGATCCAAAAGGCGCAGGTGCCAGGGCCCGAAGCACTCAGGCAAGGCTGGCTGGATGCCAACACGGGGAGACTGCCGACTGCGGGCACGAGGTAAGAAACTCAGGACATGCCCCTTCTTTACAAAGCCAAGAACATCACACGCGTACACTCGTGCTTACACAGACACGCACACGCCCCTCACGGGCGCACCACACACGTAGCTCTCCTGCACACCACAGATACACACATACCACACACAGCACACACACATCACACGCGTACCACACCACAGACACACGCTGGCACACCGCGGGCTCATGCGCCACACACCGATACCACACCACACACACACGTAGTCCGAGGCCCACTCTGGGGAAACAAAGTGCTCCACGTGGAAGGGCCGCAACAACAGGCAGACCCCCCCTGCCCTCGGCGTGCCCCCTGCTGGGCCTCGCCCAATGAGTGGCACCACGCACCCTTCAAGGAGGGCACATCTCACAGATTCCCCAGTCTGCCGTCCCTGGGCAGCCCCAGGGACCTGCGCGGATAAGCCCCCTTCTTGTCGCCCGGCGCATCGGTCACACAAAGGGGCTGCTTGAAGGAGGCCCCTGGCATATGGGAGGGAAGGTGGGAGTAGGGGGGTGTGGGTAGCAGGAAGCGACCACGTCTCCTGAACACACGTTCTCTCGCCCGGTCTCAGGAAGGAACTGAACATTTTAAAGTAGAAGTGCCCTAGGAGATGGAAGGTGTGTATCAATGACATGAATGGTTAATGTTTATTCTCAAAAGTGGCTTTTATTATTTGTCGAACGCCCTATTACAGTTCAGGAGTTTTTCTGGGTGCATTACATAGATTGCCACTAATGCTTACGATCGCCTGACGAGCGGGTGCTACCATCTTTACTGTGTAGATGGAGAAACGAGGGCAGAGGTGCCCAAGATGTGGCACATACAGTAGAAGCAGGACTTGAACATGTCTGTCCACCTCCAGAGCCCAAGTTCTGTACCTCGGAACCATACAGCTATTGTTCTGGGTGATTCTGACTGCCCTTGTGAAAAAAGCTCTATGACAAAATGTACCAGGGAGTCTAGGGAGTGAGATCAAGCCAATGAATGTGGTATCAAATTTGTTTCTAATTAAATCTGGTACAGATTTTTAAAATATATTATCATCTACTGAGTTGCGAAACAAAGGAAGTTTCCAAATGCCAGCCATAGCCACCAGTTTCTCAGAGGGTTTTCACATCAAGCTGCCCTTGTAGTCTCTAAATGTAGAGACCCAACTGTAGAACTCATTTAACTCCAGAGCTCCTCATGGCTCTTTTAGTTAGGAGCTAGAAAGAGCTCGCCCTCCCTTTGTGAGGGACACTTGTCTGAAAAATACCTAGTTGTGGAAGGGCTGATACATTAAAACTTAAAACCAGTCATGGCCAAAAGCTGCCCACACCGCCATCTTGCCCTTTACTGATACTCTATATTATCAGTGTGTCACCCAACAATGTTGGTATCAATAGGGTGCACTTATGTGATATGTTTCCAAAGCAGTGGCAGTCATTTGCTCCTGTCACTTGGGTGGCTCCCACTCTCCCCCCACCATGCCGAGAAGGGTGATCCAGTGCGGACAGCCCTGTGACCTATCGCAGTCAGACGTTAGAAGTAGTCTTGGGTTAATGCCATGTGCATGTGTTCTAGACTCTGCCTCCTACAAGCCCTCAGTTTGTGTCAAGCTGTATACAGTAACAGGGCCCGGTAGGCCAGAGATAATACGGCAAGGCAAAAATTTGACTTTCTTAAAAAAAAAAAAATGGAATCAATGAAGTAAGAATCAACAGGGAAGTTCAGCAGGGCCCTCGTAATTGTGATGCCTGCCTCCCTGGTGAGCCTTCTTTTTTACAGCTACTTTAGGCCAGTCTAAAAGGACCTGTTCTTTTTTAAAGCTTTGGCCCAAGTGTGGATATAAACTCTTTTCATTCATTTCTTACAGTTCATTTGCAATAACACTGGAATAGTAAACTGTAAAAAAAACAGTAAATAGTAAAAAAAAAATACTAAAACGTTTTTGGATGACAAAAGAGAAATAAACAAATAAATTAACATACAACCAGACCATGCGGCATTAAAATCCTGTCATCTCATCCTTTGTAGGATGCCTGCTTCTTCTTCCTGTTCCCTGCCTATCTCCAAAGGGCTAAGGTTATCTTCGTTGCCTAGAATTATCATTGATTGCACTGAGGCACCTTAAAATCCAAACTCATGGGATGAAGATCTAAGGAGACAGGAGTTCCCTCTCCCTAATGTCCGAAGATCCATTTACTCTTGTCCAGATGATCCATGAATTCATTGTTTTACCCATCAGATCTTTATTGAGCATTTCCTATGTGCTCAACATTTGGATGGGCTCTGAAGATAAAGCGGTGGACAAACAACATTTCTGTCACTCGGAGCTGCATTCAGTAGTCTCTGGGGTTCCTTCACAAGTCATGCTTCCATCATGAGTAATTTTGATGTTTCTACAGAAGTTTCCCTTGGCTGTTGACTCATTCATTTCAGATCATTTCAGTCTTCGTGTGAAGGGTCAAACTCCGAATTTAATCCTCAGAAAGACTCCCAATGCCCATTTTTGTTTTGATTGGGGTTGGGTGGTGAGCACCTGGATGGCCTGGGTTGCCTTGGTTCTGCATGTCAAAAGCACGGGCAGTGCCAACAGACTCTCTGAGAAGAGACTTATTTTTTTTTAAGTATGTTTTGTGATTCCTCATTACAATTCATTAACCATTATGGCCATACCTGTACCACAAATCGCTCTCTGAGTTTCTTTAGGTTCCAAAGGAATCCCATTGGCCTTGGAAATCTGTTAACCAGTTATCTATACCAAAATACCAATAGTTCAGGAAGTTCAGGGTCCAAGACCAAAACACCAATTCTCAATTCAAGTCTGAGACCATGGACCAGGCTTATGTGGGGTATGGGGTGAGAAAAGAGCCAGAAGCCCTAAGAGCCAAACCTGGGGAATGCTTTATACAAAGCTGTAGAGTCAAGGTCAAGTTGGAGGTCGACAGAACAAGGCATCAAGATGAGGAATTCTAAGCCTCTGTGTTAGGGGAAGACAAGGATCCAGGATGATATAGGGCATGGAGCCAAAGTGGCTGTTACCTTGGCATTGACTGAGAAGCTAGACTCTGCTGCTCTTTGATCTCTCATGAATCTGGAGTGGCTACACTCAGGTCAGCAGGACGCTGGTCACAGCTCAGGATCAGGGGTGCCTAGGTTTGGTGTAAGGGCTTTTTACATTTCAGTAGTCCTCATACCCACACCTTCCCTAGAGGTCATCCGCAAAGCCCTAGCTCTGTGGTTCACCTCTCCGCCATAGCACCATGGGATTTTCAGAGGTCCCAGTCATACCCGTTATTTCTACCAAATAGAAGGACTAAAAAAGTAACAGACACGACTGTATTCCACTTTTCTTAAGTTTCTCATGACAGCTCCCATAAATTTACAGCAAGTTTAATCTTATATTTTCCCACGTATTCTAGACTATACTGTATTCATTATCTGACTGCTAAGAGGCTAACTCCTCATTGGATCACTAATTATTATTTTTATTGCATTCAAGAGACTTTGTAATTTTCTTTATTTCTTTTTTTTTGGTGACTTGTTTTGCCTTATAATTAGATGCCATGAATAAATTAGAAGAGTTTTAATGTGATCTTGGGGTTTTCTTTATTAATAACACTGAAAGATGAAAAGATCAAAGAGCCAGTAAGATAAAAATATAGGATATAATTGTTACCTCATTCCCCTAGCATAGTGGTTCTCAAGCTGTGGTCGATGAACCTCTGAGAGTTGCCGAGACCCTTCTAGGAGTCCATGGAGCCAAAACTATCTTTCTAATGATACTAAAATGCTATTTACCTTTTCCACTCTCTTGACATTCATACGGAAGCAATGGTGGGTACAACTGTTGATGTCTTAGCACAAACCAGTCATTAGTCATCAAATTCCTCATCATCAAAAACTCAGAGGGGGAAAAAGAGCCTCAGTAAAGACACCCTAGATGAAGCAGTAAAATTTCTCATTTTATTACATTTTGAACATTAAGCATGAAGAAAGGTCTGTCCAGGGTGTAAGAAAGACAAAAGGACTTTAACACAACAGAATATTAATAGATCATTGATATGGTTTTGGATTCTACATTGCAACTGATCTTTAAGAAACTGCCATTGGTTAAATTTTGATGTAGTAAAAGAATATCCACAATTACCTGAATAGGCTAGTCAAATGTTCTTCCCTTTTCAAGCTACTGTAGCAAATATCCAGTGTTTCTCTAAGCCAGACATGAAGGAGGCTTGCAAAAACGTAAAACAACGCTACTCTCCTCCTAATTATTTTTATTTTGGAAAACATAAGCTTTTTGGGGTACTCAATCATTTCTAAGAGTATAATGGGGCCCTTAGAACAAAACAGTTGAAAACTTATGCTCTAAGATGCACACACATATACTTTCCCCTGTTCTTAGCAGGCCAAAAAAAATCTTGCCTGATTCACTAAGAAGCAGAAGTCCTTGAACTGTTCATAACAAGAAGAATGTCTACACTAATAAGAGCCAGAATGACATCCTCATCTCCACAGCAGCCACCAGCAGTCTGCCAGGGGAGCCCAGAAGAGCATGTCCAAGAGCAGGAGTTTGTGATTCAAAGGATGGATGCTGCCAGCACCTTGACAATATCAAGATTGCTCTGAATTATAGGATCTGTTCTATCATCTTTTTTCTTAAAGTCACATTTCCTCATTTTTATATAATGCCAGGGACAACTGGGCCTGGCCTTTCTCCTGATGTACTTGCTACTCTAGCCTCCAGGAGAAATATTGTAATATCTCCTATGTGCAGAAACATTGTCTGAGACAGGAAATAAATTCTAGAGTACATTAGAGAGCCAAGAAAGGTATTTGACTTCCTTCTAAGATGTGCCCCTTGGGACTTTTACCAGTACCTATAATATAGATTGGGCCCAAGTGCAGAACTAAATAGGTCTGCAAACCAGGTGCAATGACTGACATGGGTATTAGCCAATAACAGGCATCATGAGGCTCCATATTTTGCCTCAACCTGCCATCACCAGCACAGGCGTCACCGTTCTGGATCAGTGGTTCTCTAAGTGTGGTTCCTAGAGCAGCAGCATCCACCTTACCTGGGAACTCATGGGGAATACAATTTTTTTTTAAAGATTTTATTTGTTTATTTGACAGAGAGAGATCACAAGTAGGCAGAGAGGCAGGCAGAGCGAGAGAGGGGGAAGCAGGCTCCCTGCCAAGCAGAGAGCCCGATGTAGGGCTTGATCCCAGGACCCTGGGATCATGACCTGAGCTGAAGGCGGAGGCTTTAACCCACTGAGCCACCCAGGTGCCCCATGAATACAAATTCTTGGTCTGTAACCCAGACTTCCTGATTCCACCCTGAGAGTGGACTCTGGAGGTTGGTGTTGGAATGAGTGCCCAGGTAACTCTGATGCACATCAGATTTGAGGACCACAGTTCTAGACCACTAAGTGAAGGGGGTTAGGCTCATCTCGGACACCTCCCACCCATTTCAGGGTAGCTTATCCTTTTCCCAGTTGTGCTCTTCAACTCCCAGCTATCTTTCCTCCTTCACACTAGGACAGGACCTGATTTTCATCTCCCTGCCAACCCTTCCCAAACTGAAATGTGAGCACATAAGGTTTAAAGCATCAACTTTCATTTCATTAAAGAAACCTCTAAGTGAGAAACTCAGAAGCTCTGAGTCAGAGACTGACTACCTTAGCTTTGCTCTTTATCTGTGATACTTACCTTTAAGTTCCAGCTCTTTCATGGTTTTTTTCCTCTTTGCACAAGTATTCATCTTTAATCTCTCTTCGGCCTATGCATAACTAACAGAAATATTCCTGACTGGGCAAGTGAATCTTGCACTGTTGCTTTAATTTCCCCTGCCAATTTTAGAGCAAGAGTTGCAGAAAAGATCCCTTTGCATTCACTTCTTGTAACAGTGAGGAAAAGGAGAAGGAGCTTAGTGGCCAGCCAGTTGGGTTCTCTTGGCCAGGACCAAGTTGTCAACTTGCTTCTGAGGCTAATTCAGCATCTGGGGTAGAGCTGGTAAGCCTGGTCGGCTGTATAAGAAAAAATATGCCCCGCCAGTCAAATGTATTGCCTC
Source organism: Taxidea taxus jeffersonii (assembly GCA_003697995.1). Classification (NCBI taxonomy): domain Eukaryota; kingdom Metazoa; phylum Chordata; class Mammalia; order Carnivora; family Mustelidae; genus Taxidea; species Taxidea taxus. The sequence continues at coordinate 38,326 of ML108209.1, read as the reverse complement.
TACTAGAAGAATAATTCACATTTTGGGTTCTCCTGTTGGGGAGGGAATGCGAAGTCTAACTCCCACGGGAAGCACAGCACTGGCTTGAGCCACATGGATCGGAACTCAAGAAACCATGGCCATAGTCTTCAACTCCACACCACAGTGCTGCAGAGACACAAGGGCAATACTGCTGAGGACCTTGAAACCACCTTCAGATAAGGGCAATTCTGAATGTTCTTGCACTGAGGGATGCTGCTGGTACAGTTCACTGAGAGCACCAAGCAAGACTGAACTTCGGGGACTGACACATCCTAATCTTTCTTCTAAGATGTGCCATTGGTTGCCACTTCTGTTTTGTCTCATGCCATCAAGTATGTAGAGAAATGTCCAGGATAATTTTATCAACAAGGGAACCATTTTTGAATGCCAAATAAATGCATACATTTACCGACTACCTTCTTCCAGGATGCATAGCTATCTGTCACCAAAATTATTGCCCCTCCCCACAAATTGATTTGTATGATTCTGTTGGGGAGGGAGGTGGCAGTTCTTGGTCTAGCAAGGCGAAAGTATCATGCTTAATTTTAAAATATTAAGTAAATCTGGTTTTCTCTCCTTTGGCACCACAAGGAAGAAAAGATAGGACACAGGGACTGTGTCCAACACTCTCCTATTGAACATCTGTGGTACAGACAAGTCATCTAATCCTGAAAAAGAAACCAGGAAAAGGAAAAGAAACCATAAAAAGCCATATCTATTATCCTTTTAGCAGAACCACTGCCAATGGTGATACAACATCATTGTGTTCTTTGAGATCTCCAGAAAGAGATTCCATTCCTCCATCTCTTCCTTCTAATGACACAATAGAGGACACCTGGAAAATAATGCAGGTTCTTCTCTCCTTTGTGACACCACTTATCCTATATGGGATGTTGCGGAATCAGTCAGGGTTCTTAGTAGCAAGTAATAGAGATGGGCTCTGGTCTCTGAAGCAATGAGGGATTAAGGAGATTTTATTTGGTGCTCTCAGAATTGGAGGGAAGCTAAAAGAATAGTCTCAGGACAGAAAGAACCATGAGAGATCTAGAGAGAAGAGTCATAATGTATAAAATAAGGCAAGAGCCTTGTTATAGGTACAGTGTGATCAAGACATCACTGTGATAGTAATTGGCACCACTGTGATGACCCTTAACTTCTGAAACGTCTTTTTTCTACGTGTCACATATTAAGTCCAGAGTCCCCAAGAGAAAGCATCTGGTTGGTCAAGCCTAGGTCAGTCACTAACCCAAGCTGATGCTTTGGCTATAGCAGAAGGCAGATGGGGAAGTATTTGATCCCCTTGGCCTCTACAGTGGGGAAAAGCAAAGAGAGGCAGCAATCAGGATGGCTTTCTGGCCAAGAAAATTCTCAACAAGGGAATGTAATTTCCATTAAGGAAACTGGTGGCTGTTGGGAAGGAAAATGGACACATTATAGCCCATAACACTAAGATATCTGTCTTTCCCCAAAAAGGAAGGTAAGCATTGAAATTGTAGTTATAATCAAATCCTGGCATGAGCATGGTGAACTCCTGAAGTGTAGCCTTGGTCCCACTAAGTTTGAGTTCCATGCACTTTGATTGCAACATTTCCTCATCACATACTTTCCATACATTTCTTAAGGCTCCTGGCTGAGCAAGGAACTGCTTGAAAGTCCTCCCCTATATTCTCCAGACTGCCCTGCAAATATTGGCACATATTTTGTACTCCACCATGTCTTTCACCATTCCATCTCTGAGTTTGGCTTCTTAGAAGGCACAGAGATTTTAAAGGCATTTATCAACTTAGATCTTGATATAGGCAGCTACTAGGAGTGTCTCGAAACAGAGAACTAAGGAATGTTCCTTGGCCAAGCTGAATCAATCTGCCAGAGCAGAAGGAAACTGACACAATCCAGATGAATCCTAACAACTAAGAATCCATGTCATGTCAAAGGGAGGACCAGGGGGGTCACAACATTGCTAAGTGTCGTCTACTTCTCATCACCAAATGGCACACTCATTTCATGATCTCAGAACTGCTGTTTACAAGATGCACCATTACTGAAAAAGAAAAAACCCTGTCAAACTATGAGACAACTTCTTTGTATCATGGAGAGTTTTTATCTTACATGTATTGAAAGGATGGTTTTAGTCTTATTTAGACATGGGTTTTATACTAAAATGCATACATAAAAGAGGAAAACACAAGAAAAATACATTACAAACATCTTCGCATTCTTACTCTAATTCTTCCCAACAGCTTTTTGACTCAGCATCACTAAAAGCTGTTATTTTTCTACATAAACTATCCTCTGTGTCATGAAGAGTTTTAATGCCACAGTGCATTCTGAAAGAATCCATCAAAGAGCTAGAAGAGCTAGCAAAGAGCTAGAAGCCAACTGTACTGATCTCCTAAGCTGGCTTTGCAATTATTTAGATTTTGCCTTCTTTTGAACTTCCTCTTAAAGAATTGCCAAATCCATCTGATTCACCATCTTTCCCTCCCTTCCTCCCCCACCAAAGAATCTTGCCCCTAGGGATTATAAAATGATTGTCCCTGGGATTTTCCAGGTTGCTGCCACCCATGCTGCAGTCTTTCATGCTGGCATTTTAAAAAATTAGGCAACGGTGGAGAGGAACAAGATGGCAGAGGAGCAGGAGACCTAAATTTCCTCAGGTCCCAGGAGTTCAGCTGGATGGTTATGAGACCATTCTGAACACCTACAAGCTCAATAGGACATCGAAGAGAAGAAGAGCAGCAATTATTGGAACAGAAAATCTACCACTTTCCAGAAGGTAGGACATGCTGAGAAGTGAATCCAAGGCGATATACGGGTAGAGAGACCACAGGGAAAGGGGCTGGTTCCAGGAAGCGGTGGAGCAGTGGAGCAGAAAATCGGAATGTTTAGAAGTCTTCTCCACTGAGGGATGTCACTCCAGAGACTAAGCAGGGGGTGAAGCCTTGTGAGGACAGTGTGGTCTCAGGACCCACAGGATCACAGAAAGACCAGGGGTGTCTGAGTGTGGTAGAGTTGCAGGTATCAGAGCAGGGAAGCCCATGGCAGAGACGGAGTCAAGGAGGGGCTCTGAGCTTGGGGTTACCTTAAACCATGATCTTGAAGAGCAGGGACCCCACAAGTGGCAGATCTGGGGAGACACACCTTCCTTCTCCAGGAGGAGTGGCATGGGAGCATGTTGCAGGAATTGGCTGGATTTGGAGACTCCAAATGGGGCCATGTGCCAGAGATAGAAACGCTTGGTCACAGTCTGGGTGAGCACGGAGTGCAGCCAGAGACCAGGGAGATGGGAAGGATTGGCTGCTTTTCTCCCAGGGCACACTAAGGAATGGGGGCGGAGCTCTCGGCTCCTCCAGCTGGAGATTGGGAGGCCGCCATTTTCATTCCTGTCCTCCAAAGCTCTACGGAAAGCATTCAGGGAACAAAAGCTCTCAAGAGCGAACCCTACCGGATTGCTTAGCCTGGCCCCTGGCAAGGGCGGTGCAATTCTGCCTCCAGCAAAGACATTTGAAAATCACAGCAACAGGCCCCTCCCCCAGAAGATCAGCAAGAACATCCAGCCGAGACCAAGTTCTCGATCAATGAGAACACATAGAATTCATGGCTTTCCCTGCCATGATTCTTAAGTCTTTCAATGTTAAAATGTTAAAATTTTATTTTTTCTTATTCTATTTTAAAAAATTTTTTCTCTTTCCTATTTTAATGTATTTTATCTTATCAATACCTTTTTAAAAATCTTTTTAAATTTTCATTGTTATTTAACCTTAATTTTTGTATACATATAGGTTTTTTTTTTTCTTTAAAATTCTGGGATACAATTTCTTCTAATACATCAAAATATACCCTAAATATAACACATGACTTTTTTCTGGTCTCCAGCCTGATCACATTCTTTCCCCTTTTTTTTTCTTTTTCTTTTTTTGACCAACTTATCTTATCAATTCGTTTTTTAGAATCTTTTTTATTTTTCATCTTTACAGTCATATTCCATCCCTTCATCACATTTACCCTTATTTTTGCATATATATAAGTTTTTCTTTCTTTAAAATTTTGGGAGGTTGTTTCTTCTAACAGACCAAAATGCACCCAAAATCAAGTGTGTGGCTCTGTTCTATTCACCAGTCTAATATATATATATATACATGCATGTGTGTGTGTGTGTGTGTATAAAATATATATTTTTTTCTTTTTTTCCCTCTTCTCCCCCCAGTTTTGGGTCTCTTCTGATATGGTTAGTATACATTTTTCTGGGGTTGTTGCTACCCTTTTAGTATTTTGTTCTCTCATTCATCTATTCTTATCTGGATAAAATGACAAGGCAGAAAAACTCACCACAAAAAAAGAACAAGAGGCAATACCAACAGCTAGAGACCTAATCAATATGGACATTAGTAATATGTCAGAACTAGAGTTCAGAGTGACAATTAACAAGGTGCTGGCTGGGGTTGAAAAGAGCATGGAAGATATTACAGAATCCTTTTCTGGAGAAATAAAATCCCTTTCTGGAGAAATAAAATAACTAAAACCTAAACAAGTTGAAATTTAAAAAGCTATTAATGAGGTACAGTCAAAAGTGGAGGCTAGTACTGCTAGGATAAATGAGGCAGAAGAGAGAATTACTGATATAGAAGACCAAATGATGGAGAATAAAGAAGCTGAGAAAAAGAGATACAAACAACTACTGGACCATGAGGGAAAAATTCAAGAGAAAAGTGATACCATAAGATGAAAAAAATATTAGAATAATTGGGATTCCAGAAGAAGAAGAAAGAGAGAGAGGGGCAGAAGGTATATTGGAGCAAATTATACCAGAGAATTTCTTTAATTTGGTGAAGGGAATAAGCATCAGAATCCAGAGTCACAGAGATCCCCCTCAAAATCAATAAAAATAGGTCCACATCCCATCATTTAATAGTAAAATTTAAAAGTCTCAGTGGCAAAGAGAAAATCCTGAAAGCAGCTCAGGAGAAGTCTGTAACGTACAACAGTAGAAATATTAGATTGGCAGCAGACCTATCCACAGAGACCTGGCAGGCCAGAAGGGACTGGCATGATATATTCAGAGCACTAATTGAGAAAAATATGCAGCCAAGAATACTTTATTCAGCTAGGCTGTCGCTGAAAATGGAAGGAGAGATAAAAAGCTTCCAGGAAAAACAGAAACAAAAAGAATTTGCAAACACCAAACCAGCCCTACAGGAAATATTAAAAGGGGTCCTCTAAGCAAAGAGAGAGCCTAAAAGTAACAGATCAGAAAGGAACAGAGACAATATACAATAACAGTTACCTTACAGGCAATACAATGGCACTAAATTCATATCTTTCAATAGTTACCCTGAATGTAAATGGGCTAAATGCCACAATCAAAAGACACAGGGTATCAGAATGGATTAAAAACAAGACCCATCGATATGCTGTCTATAAGAAACTCATTTTAGACCCAAAGACACCTCCAGATTTAAAGTAAGGGGGTGGAAAACCATTTACCATGCTAATGGACAGCAAAAGAAAGCTGGGGTGGCAATCCTTATATCAGATCAATTAGATTTTAAGCCAAAGGCTATAATAAGAGATGAAGAAGGACACTATATCATACTTAAAGGGTCTGTCCAACAAGAAGATCTAACAACTTTAAATATCTATGTCCCTAACATGGGAGCAGCCAATTATATAAGCCAATTAATAACAAAATCAAAGAAACACATCAACAATAATACAGTAATAGTCGGGGACTTTAACACCCCCCACTGAAATGGACAGATCATCTAAGCAAAAGATCAACAAGGAAATAAAGGATTTAAATGACACATTGGACCAGATGGACATCACAGATCTATTTAGAACATTCCATCTCAAGACAACAGAATTCACATTCTTCTCTAGTGCACATGGAACATTCTCCAGAATAGATCATACCCTGGGTCACAAATCAGGTCTCAAATGGTCCAAAAGATCGGGATCATTCCCTGCATATTTTCAGACCACAATACTTTGAAACTAGAATTCAATCACAAGAGGAAAGTTGGAAAGAACTCAAATACATGGAGGATAAAGAGCATCCTACTAAAGAATGAATGGGTCAACCAGGAAATGAAAGAAGAATTACAAAAAATTCATGGAAACAAATGAAAATGATAACACAACTGTTCAAAATCTTTGGGACACAGCAAAGGTGGTCCTGAGAGGAAAGTATATAGCAATACAAGCCTTTCTCAAGAAACAAGAAAGGTCTCAAGTACACAACCTAACCCTACATCTAAAGGAGCGGGAGAAAGAACAGCAAAGAAAGCCTAAGCCCAGCAGGAGTAGAGAAATAATAAAGATCAGAGCAGAAATCAATGAAAATAGAAACCAAAAGAACAGTAGAACATATCAACCAAAATAGGAGCTGTTTCTTTGAAAGAATGAATAAGATTGATAAACCCTTGGCCAGACTTATCCAAAAGAAAAGAGAAAGGATCCAAATTTATAAAATCATGAGTGAAACAAGAGAGATCACAACCAACACCACAGAAATACAAACAATTATAGGAACATATTATGAGCAACTATACACCTGCAAAGTTGACAATTTGAAAGAAATGAATGCATTCCTAGAGACATATAAACTACCAAAACTGAACCAGGAAGAAATAGAAAACCTGAACAGACCCATAACCAGAAAGGAGACTGAAGCAGTCATCAAAAATCTCCCAACAAACAAGAGCCCAGGGCCAGACATCACTAAAAGCAAGGAAAGCAAGGGCAAAAATGAACTCTTCGGACTTCATCAAGATCAAAAGCCTTTGCACAGCAAAGGAAACAGTCAACAAAACCAAAAGGCAACTGACAGAATGGGAGAAGATATATGCAAATGACATATCAGATAAAGGGCTAGTATCCAAAATCTACAAAGAACTTATCAGACTCAACACCCAAAGAACAAATAATCCAATGAAGAAATGGGCAGAAAACATGAACAGACATTTCTGCAAAGAAGACATCCAAAAGGCCAAAAGACACATGAGAAAGTACTCAACATCACTCACCATCAGGGAAATACAAATCAAAACCACAGTGAAATACCATCTCACACCAGTCAGAATGGCTAAAATTAACAAGTCAGGAAACGGCAGATGTTGGTAAGGATGAGTAGAAAGGGGAACCTTCTGACACTGTTGGTGGGAATGCAAGATGGTGCAGCCACTCTGGAAAACAGTATGGAGGTTCCTCAGAAAGTTGAAAATAGAGCTACCCTATGACCCAGCAATCACACTACTGGATATTTACCCTAAAGATACAAATGTAGTGATCTGAAGGGGCACATGAACCCCAATGTTTATAGCATCAATGTCCACAATAGCCAAACTATGGAAAGAACCTAGATGTCCATCAACAAATGAATAGATAAAGAAGTGGGATATGTATACAATGGAATACTATGCAGCCATCAAAAGAAATGAAATCTTGCCATTTGCAATGACGTGAATAGAACTAGAGGGTAGTATGCTAAGCAAAATAAGTCAATCATAGAAAGACAATTATCGTATGATCTCTCTGACATGAAGAATTTGAGAGGCAGGGTGGGGGGTTATGGGGGGGTAGAGAAGGAAAAAATAAAATAAGATGGGATTGGGAGGGAGACAAGCCATAAGAGACTCTTAATCTCAGGAAAAAAACTCAGGGTTGCTGGAGGATCAGGGAGAGGGACAGGGTGGCTGGGTTATGGACATTGGGGAGGTATGTACTATGGTAAGTGCTGAGAAATGTGTAAGCCTGTTGATTCACAGACCAGTATCCCTGGGGAAATAATACATTATATTTTTAAAAAGAAGAGGAGCAGGGTCGGTGGGGAGGAAGAGGTCATAGTGAAAAAAAAAAAAAAGAAAGAAATACTGAAGGGCACCTGGGTGGCTCAGCTAGTTAAGTGTCTGCCCTCAGCTCTGGTCATGATCCTGGAGTCCTCGGATCAAGCCCTCCCCGACCCTCCCACTCCCCCAACTCCCATCCCCCCATCATCACACTATTTCCACCCCCTCATTCCCACCACCACTCTTCACAGTTTCCTTGCTCAGCAGGGAGTCTGCTTCTCCCTCTCCCCTGACCTGCCTCCACCCCCTACTCCTGCTTCCTCTCTCTCTCTAATCAATCAATAAATAATATTTTTCTAAATACTGAAAAAAATTAGGCGATGACACCAATTTACATTCCCACCAACAGTGCAAGAAGGTTCCTTTTTCTCCACCTCCTCACCAATACTTGTTATTTCTTGTCTTTTTCATTCTAGCTATTCTTACAGGTATAACATAATATCTCATTGTGGCCTTGATTTGCATTTCAATTTCAATTTGAAAATCAATTTTAAATTTCAAATGCCACTGTGAAAAACAGTTTGGAGGTCTCTCAAAAAATTAAAAATAGGAATACCATATGATCCAGAAATCCCACTACTGAGTATTTACCCGAAGAATACAAAAACACTAATTCAAAAAAGATATATGCACTCTTATGCTTACTGCAGCATTATTTACAATAGCCAAGACATGGAAGCATCCCAAGTGTCCATTGACAGATGAATGGATAAAGAAGATATGGTATAAAATGTAATGGAATATGACTCATTCATAAAAATAAATGAGTTCTTGCCATTTTCAACAACATGGATAGACCTAGAAGGTCTAGGTGCTAGGCTAAATGAAATAAGTGAGATAGAAATACCATATGATTTCACTTACATGTGGAATTTTAAAAAACAAAACAAACGAAGAAACAAAAAATAGACTCTAAAATATAGAGAACAAAGTGGTGGTTATAAGAGAGGTGGTGGGTGGGTGAAATAGATAAAAGGAATTAAGAGATACAAACTCCCAGTTATAAAATAAATAAGTCACAGAGATGAAAATTACAGCCTAAGGAATATAGTCAATAATACTGTAATAACATTATAATAACTTATCCACACTTACTGTGACTACACTTAATCATAGTGAACATTGTGTCACGCACAGAATTGTTGAATCAATATGCTATACACTAGAAACTAGTATAACATTGTAAGTTAATTATATTTTAGTAAAAAGTTAATTATTAAAAAAAGTGGGCAATGACAGCAAGGTAACAACTGAAACCTGACCTACAGTGATGGTAAACATTGATTTTAAGATGCATATATTTTGAGAAATGTTAATATATATATATATAATGTACCTTACAATTTTGAAATCTATTAAATATGAGAGGTAACAGCAATTTTTTAAACTCAGAAATGCTACAGAGTGACAGTTATTAATGTTGCCTTGTAACACTTGTCAGGTAGGAAATGGCAACACAAGTGCATATTTTTATGATGTCATTTTGACTCTGCCATTTTGATGAGTTTACGTGGACATTCACACTTACTGCATAACCCTAATTGCACCACTTAATGTGCAGTATTGTAAGCTATTAGGGAATGCACACAACAGACACTCACCTTCTCCCATCCCCATCCTATTGCTCATCCTATTCAGGAGTCTAACCTTACCCTTCACCCTACCTTCTCCCTGAACTTCAGCTTCACCTGAGGGAAGGTGGAGTAGAGTCAAAGATGGCTTAAGGGTGTCTTGATTGAAGAGCTGACATCAGAGAGCAGGTGGGCTTTGGGCATCAGTGGACACCGGGACTGGGAGATGACCACAGTCTGGGCTCTAAAAGGGCAAGTTTAGGGGTTAGGAAGAGTATAGAAACCAAAGATCACAGGCTAAAGTTTAGGTGATTGAACCAAGATCTAGAGTACTAGAGCACAGATGAACTTGAGTATGGTTGAACCAGAATAAAGATGGCTGAACTAAAACCAAAGACTAGTTGGTTAGCATTGGTGGAGAACACATGGGGAGTCCAGCGAGTTAAGCAAGTTAAGCCACAGGCAGCACAAGTTAACTGAGTAAATGAATCAGCAGTCTTGGTTAGAGACTTCATATATACTTCCTGGCAGAGCAGATGCTGGGTAGGGCACATGTTGGCCCCGCTCTAAAGAAATGAAGAGTAGATGAACTACAGCTGGATGAGGTGAAGAGTCCCGGGGTCCTGGGTGAGTCTGATTATTCCCAGGGTACATGTGGGGCTGACATAGGATATAGTAGTTTTTGAGCATCTTAGTGCAATGAAGAGTTCTTTCTCTGGCTTTCAGAGTGATTTCCTCATGATTTTCCATTGGTTACTCCCTGGAGTCGCCCTGACTATCCTCAGTGGGACAGCTAAGTTCCAGATGTAGGAACACCCCTGAATGTGTTTTCATCTAATGTTGTTGAGCCCAATGAAAGATTATGACAACTTGAAACAAAAATGAAGCTTTCTTTAAGGCACGGCCACCGCACTGCCACACACACAGCTGGAGTTTCCTGCTAATGTGATCCTTAAGTATCTGGAGGTCCTGGCCAACTGACAAAACAATTTGCTCATGATGGTGGCTTAATGACAAAGAGGAAATCTCTTATGGACTGCTGGAGCAGCAAAAAGTGTCCAAAGAACACAGCTTTGTGTTATCGTAGCCACGGGGAACAAGAGGACTAAGGATACTTTTTATTTTCCATTGTGAATGCTCCAAAGATGACAAGTTCTACAGGAAATCCTGGATCTCATATACATACATGGACCAGCATATATATATATATATATACACACATATATGTATATATATATATAGACATACATATGTCTATATATATATATTAGAAGAAATATATATGTAAAATAGGAGAAATAAATATATTTCTACTGCTGACCCTATTTAGTCTTAATCAAGTCTTACATCATCAATGACCTTCTCCACAATGGAAAAAAAGAAAAACCCTGCACACAGCTTGCTTTTGATAGCATTTCCCAGCGCTCTCCAGGAGATAGGAAGCTACAGAAATGTTTGTACAAGCAGCAGCAGGGCAGAGTTAGCAGGACGCTTAGTGTTTCAGGGATTATTATTATTTTTTTTTATAGCTGAGATTAGTTCATTTTGGTTACCCCTTTGGTTTGATCAAAAGGTAAAGTTTTGAGCTGAGCAGCCAATCTCTACAAGTTGAAGATAAAGGACACAGTGAATTAATACTGCGCAAGTATATTTTCTAATCTCCTGTGAAATAAGCTAAATTTATAAGCAAAAAATCATCACAGGCTTATTTACTTCAAGCCAGGCCTGAACAACTTCCATGACTTTTAAAATAATTTCCTTGATATTATCCACTTTTACCTGATGGGATGAATGTCTTGAACACACAATACAGACTCCCGTGTGAGCAGAGTCTCCTGGACAGAGAATCCCCTGCTGGCCTTGAAGAAGTCAGCTACTGTCTTGGGAGGGAGCCCTATGGCGGCCGACTGTGGGCAGCTTCCAGAGCTGACAACAGCCCTCAGCTGACAGCGAACAAGAAAACTGGACTTCAGTCCTACAGCCACAAGGAACTGAATTCTGTGTGAACTCAGAAGAGGACCCAGAGCTCCAGAAAGGACAGCAGGCTGATGCCTCGATTACATTTCTTTATTACAAACCACAATGAACCACTGTCTACACACAAGAAGTGTTTCTGAAGGGCCTATCCCACAAAGGGGATTTTGTTAATAAATATTATTCTAAATTGCCCTCCAGGGCTGTACCAATTTACACTCCCACCATGACCAACCATGTTTGAGAATGCCCAGTCCCCAGACACTTTCCCAGTACTTGATACGAACGTATCTGAGATTACTAATGAGATTGAGCATCTTTTCATGTATTTATTGGTCATTTGGTTTTCTCCTATGAAATGCCTCTGTATCTTTTGCTCACTTTTCTGTTGGATTATTTTTTTATTGATTCATAGAAATTAATGATAAATTCTCAATAGCAATCCTTTTTCTATTGCATATATTACAAACATATGATCTTTGCATATCAAAATCTATAGTGCCTTTTCCCCCTGAAATTTGTATATGGTCGTTTTTGTTTTTTTATCACACAGATGTTTTAATTTTAACTTTATTAATTTATATTGAATACATAAATTTACTTATTAAGTCTGATTAATCAAAAATTAGTTTTGATTGAGGGTTCTTTTCAAAGCTTTCCTATCCCCCAAGATTATAAAAAAACAACCTCCTGTATGGTCCTACAATATTTTTATAATTTTATCCTTATGGCTTTACTTCTCTTCCACCTGGAATTTCATTCTGCATCACCCACACCTCCACCCGCCCCAGTCTGGCATCCACCTCACCGTTCACCTGATGTTGCTTTGTGCAGGATCTCTAGGAGTCTCTATGTTGCTGCATTGAAAACCCAGCTCAGTGGCCTTGGTTTGTTTTTTTTTTTAACTTCTGAGCAGCACTGATAGGGATTGAGCACAGCTATTTCTCAAACACCTCCCTCCCTTGGCCTCTGGGACCACACACTTTCCTACATTTCCCCTCATCTCCTGGCCTTTCCCGGCCTCCTTTGTTGGCTCATTTTCCTCCTCCTTTCTAAAATGTTGGTATTTCTCAAGGTCTAGTTCTGAGTGTCTTCTCCGTTGCTCCCTTGGAGACCCATGTTTTATATAATCTCAGTAATGATTCCTTAATTACATCTCTAGCCTAGATGTCTCTCCTGAGCTGCAGCTTTGTGCACTCAGATCCTCACCTGACTTTCTGTTTGGATAACCCACAGCCATCTCAGACTTCCCATGCTCAAGATGGAACTCTTGAGTCTCACCCCCACCCCCCCCACACCTGTTTTCTCTCTAGGCTTCATCACAATCTACTCCTTTGGCTCATCATCCTTGGTTGTTCCCTTTTTTCCACCGCCATAGCCAATCAGTCAATGAGTCCTGTCAACTTTACCTACCAAAAAAAGGCTTGACCTGATCTGCAGCCCCTCTTCTCCACCAGCAACCCCCCATGCAGGCTCCTGTTAGCCCTCACTCATGCTTCTGCAGGAGCTCCCGTGCTCCCATTCTCTCCCTCCATGCAGGAGTATCTCCTTCTACAAAGCAGGTTGTTATAATTCCTGCTTTAAACTTCTCAGTGGCTTCTCATTGTGCTTAGAACAATCCCAACAACTGTCCAAGGTCACTAAGACCTGGGGAGGCCTGGCCCCTGACTCTCCCCATCATCTCAGGCTACTCATCACCTTGCTCGTGGGTCCTCCTCAGATCTCTGAATAAACCCAGATCTTTACCTCCGAAGGGCTGTTTTATTTCCTGGTGCCACTGTCACACATGATGACCGCAAACTTGGTGGCTTACCACAACAGAAATCTCTTCTCTCGCAGTTCTTGGGGCCAGAAATGCAAAAATCGAGTATTTTACTGATCAGAAACTGGGGTTTAGAAAAGGCCCCACAGCTTAAAGAACCACGTCCATCTCCCACCCTCAAAACTAAATATCCACAATAAGGTATAAATCACTTTCCAAGGACAAAGATGAGAGAAAAATTCCAGTGAAGCAACTAGACTCTAACAGATGGAAAACAGCTCCATGACTACAGAGCAGGTCATGGAAATAACTGCAAAGCAGGGTCTGTGGATGTGTCGTGTTGATGTTTATACAGAAGGAGAATTTGAGATCTAGAAGCTAGGGCAGATCTTTATGTATTGTCTCATGGGAGGAGGATTTCCTCAGACATGTTTGAACGCCCAGTTCTGTGTTTCACTCTGAGTTTTGTCTGTCCCTAAGGCTTTTAAAACAACCAAAGAAAGGGATTATAACTATTTACGACTCTGCCTACCAAGCCCAGCGGGGCTTGACCTTCTTGCCGGGAAGGGCCCGGGGCATTTGCACTTCCCTCTCCCTGCGGCTGCTTTGAAAAGGTCTGCTTTTCTTCTCAGAGGCGTTTGGGATTTGGACAGGCACACACTTTGGCGTTATCTCCTCTTTAGCAGATAATTCAAGGATTAATTTATCTCCGTAAACACAGGGAAGCTAGAAGGACAGCTAATCACTCCCCAGGAGATGGGGAAAACCTCAAAGGAGAAAGAGAAGGCCTTCCAGGCCTCCCCCACCCAGTAAACAGCACAAAGTTGGAGCATCCCAAGAGGTTCTGGGCTGCATGTATCCAGCCAGTGCCACTGGGAAAGCAGGGAGGGCTCCTCGGGGACGGTTTCTGCTCTCCCTCGAAGCAGAAGAATTGGAACAAGCCGCAATGTCACTATGTGTAGCTGGAGAACGTGCTTCTGTAGTTTCCCACGGCCCCTTCCCACCTCTCGCCCTTACCCTTCTAGGGCAAAAATGACTCCACCAGCTGGGGACCTATGGGAGCCCTGCAGAGGTTTCTGTCCAACCCGGTCTTCCAAATCCCAAAGGAGAGCTGGTGGCCAACCTTTTCATCTACTTTTTAGATATTTAGTCTTCAGACTTCCACATCCTCCCCCTTTCTAGCCGGCCTCTGGCTCCACTGCTACATTTAAGGGTTCCTGCTGGCTCAGCGGTAGAGGCTTCAGACACAATAAAAGAGTTCAGTGGGTGTGGGGAATTTCAGGTCAACAGAATCAAGCCTTTCTTTCTCACAAGGCTCTCTGAGCCTCCAACCATCTAATTTATGTGTTAGATCTTCAAGAGATGCGTGTAGTGTATGATATACAGGATTTCCTAAATGTGTGTGTTCGCGGCACCCCTATTACCACACAGTCTCCTACTGATGCATGGGACACAAGCTGGGAAACCCCGCACCCGCTACCTGGCCCCGTGCTCAGCAGAATGGGAAGAGAGGGAAGGGGAGTATTGATCGTGAGTGTGTATGTGTGAAGAGCTGCATGTGCCTTCTGCAGTCCTGGTGATCAGTGTCCATAGTCCCTCAGCAAGGTGGGTCTTGTCAAGGCCTCCCCTTAGAGGAAAGAGGACATCATTTGCAGTCCTAGGAAGGTCCAAACAGTTAAAACATCACGAGCATCCCAATAATTAAACTGCTCCTAAAGAATATTTTGATGATCATCCATTTAGAAGAATCAGGCCATTGTACAGAATGTGGAACAATCCTCCCGGGGGTGTGGTGCATGGCAGTGGTGTGCTCTGCCTGCTGGGCCATGAAGGACCAGTGAGTGAGGTCGTGGTGGCCCTGGCCATGAGATGAGGACACAGTGGGGGTGGGGCACCCAGGGATACATCACAGATGACTCAGTCAGAAGACACTGTGTGCTGTGAAAAAGCTCTGAAATTCATAGAACAAAGGTCATTTGCAATTGAATAGGGGTACTGCAGATTTGCAGGCTAAAAGGAAAAATTCAGGAAAGAAAGGAATGGCCAAAACCAACCAGGCCTCTTGGGGGCTATGAACCTGTTTGCAACGTTAAAGAAAAGGAGCACATAGATGGAATTCTGGATTTTGAAAAGAGAAATTGATAAACTGTATTATTGCTTTAAAAAAAAAGCTTTTGATTTTAAGTTTTTAGATTTCTAAAAACATTGCAAAGATAATACACAGCCCCATACGTCCACATCCAGTTTACCTAATTGTTAACATTTGTCACAATCAGTGAACAATATTGTTCCATCATTAGCTGAAGTCCAGGTTTTATTCAGATTTCTTTAGTCTTTACCTAACGTCCTCTTTCTGTTCCAGGATCCCATCCGAGATACCAAATCGTATTTCTTTTTTATTTATTTATTTATTTATTTATTTGACAGCCAGAGATCACAAGTAGGCAGAGAGGCAGAGAGAGAGAGGAGGAAGCAGGCTCCCCGCTGAGCAGAGAGCCCGATGCGGGGCTTGATCCCACGACCCTGGGATCATGACCCGAGCCGAAGGCAGCGGCTTTAACCCACTGAGCCACCCGGGCGCCCCCCAAATCGTATTTCTTAGTTATGTCTACTGCGACCGCTGCTGACTGGGATAGTTTGCCGGACATTCCTTGTTTGGGATGATCTTGACAGTTTTGAGGAGTACAGGTCAAGTACTCTAAAGAGCGCTCTTTTTTTTTTTCTTTTTTGAGTTGGGCTGCTGTTTTTGTTTCTGTTTTTTTTTTCCCTCCCCCCCATGGTTAGATAGGGGTCTGGGTTTTAGGAGGAGGACCACAGAGGTAAAGTGCCAGTCTCATTACATCATATCAAGGGCACACACTGACAACATGATTTATGTTGCTGTTGACCTTGGCCACCTGGCTGAGGTACTGTTTGTCAGATCTCTCCACTGTAAAGTTATTCTCGCTGCCTCCCCGTCCGCACTGCACCCTTGCAAGGAGGTCACCGTGTGCAACCTACACTTAAGGAATAGGAGTCAGGCTCCCCCTCCAGGAGGGAGTGTCTGGGAAAGTACCGGGGATTTCTCTGCATGGGAGATGTGTCTCTTCCCCTCCATCTAAACGTGTAATGTAGTCAGTCACTAATTTGTCTCAGGATAGACTCGTGGATATTTATATCATACTTTGTACAAATATGTGTAAATAACATTATATTACTTATTTTGTTGCTCAAATTATTCTAGCTTTGCATATTAGGGCTCTCTTTCCTTGGTTCCTGTGTCTCTTGGATGTGGCCCCACTTCTTTGTGTGTGGGCATGTGTGTGTGTGTGTGTGTGTGTGGTTTTTAAATTTGTGCTTGTGTTTTGTTGTTGTTGTTTGAGCCTACCCTTGCTTTTTAACACCACAAAATGCTCCAGGCTCATCTTGTATATTTTCTAACACTGTCCTCCCTAGAAACAGCCATTTTTCTAAGAAATCCTGTTCCCTTTTATTAGACAATGGTATGAGAAACCAAGGCTAGATCTTGGCTGTGTATGCCTGCTATTACTAGAGAGTCCTTCCTTCGAGGCCCTCCCAGCAAATGCAGCAAATAAATGCACATGTGTCTGTAGCCTCCTGTATCAAAATAAAGCTAAACCTGAATTCCCGCTGAGGTCTCCACTTCTAACCCATTACCACATGGACTTATTCTAGCCTCTCTATTTGTCGATAACCTTACAATTCAACATAGCCTCCCACCATCTGCCTTATATCTACTTCATCACTCAGTTCTGGTTTACATACCTAGTGGTTTCAGAATTCTGAACCCATATCCCCATGGAGGACAGCTCTACCAACCAAAATTTCAAGGATTACAAGCAGTCCCTTTAGTCTTTGGTCTTATGGTCTCCCCTCCTTTCCGAAGTTCCATGATTGAAACCTTTTCAAAGGTTTCAAATGTTTCAAAAACATTCCAAACCGGGATCCCCTGCTTCCTAAATGATTTTTTAAAAGCTTTACTTACATTAGAGTTAACTCTGTGCTGTGAAGTCCTATAGGTTTGCCATATGCATAGGGTAATGTACTTACCATTACAGAATAGTTTCACCATCCTAAAAAGCAGAGACATAGAAACAGTCTAAGTGTCCACTGATGGACAAATGAATGAAGAAGCTGTGCAAGAGTATTATTCAGCCTTAAACAATGAGGAAATCCTGCCATTTGCAACAACGTGGATGGACCTGGAGGGCATCATGCTAAGTGAAATAAGTCAGAGAAAGACAAATACTGTAAGATCCCACCTATGTGCGGAATTCAAACAAACAAGCAAACTCATAGAAAGAGAGCAGCCTTGTGGTTATTAAAGGCGGGGGGGCAGAAGGAGGGAGGAGGGTGAATAAGAGGAAGGTACAAACTTCCAGCTGTCAGGTGACTCAGTACTAAGGATGAAATGTACAAATAGTGACTGTAGGTAATGCTTCTGTGTATTACGCAGGAAAGTTGTTAAGAGAATAGATCTTAAGTGTTCTCATCATAAGGGAAAAAATATATATAGTACCTATATGAGACGATATAGGTTAACTTATAGTGGTGACCATTTTACTATACATATTAGAGCATTGTGCTGTACTCCCTAAATTTACACAGTGTAGTAGTCAATTACATCTCAATAAAACTTAAACATAATGTCTTTACAAGGCACAGAATATTGTATGCTTCTGGGTTGCCATTTGTGTCAAAAATTAAAGGAGTGAGCAAGGAAAAAAAAATTCCCTGTGCTTCACCTATGGTACCCGGTACTCTGGTGGGTTTTTCCATTTTCAAGTGAGCAGATATTGTAGATGAATACCAACAATGATACATATGTAATCTTTAATTGTGTACATAATGTAGTTATAACAAGTAAAAGACTTTTAAAAATACTATTATTATAAAATGTCTATTTTGTACCATGCCTTCTGTAACATATTAGGTAAAATACAGCAAAAAAACAAAAACAAAACCAAAAAACCCACATTTTCTTTTAGATCATTGTGTACTTTCAGGGTAGAGAAAGCTTCATTCTAGAAATTTCACTACTCTTGAAGAGGTCAGAGCCTGGCCACGGCCAGGGAGCAGTGAACACCACAGCAAACAGCAGAGCTAGTGTTTGAACGCAGATCCAAGTTGCCTCCGTACCAAATGGCCTTCCAGAATTTGCATAAATCTGGGGGCTTTAAAACTTAGCAAGGACCTTTTTTTGCCCTGTGACCAACTCTTGGCCCTCCCCATTTCTGAAGCCTAAGTTATGTTTATTTACAAACTCAAAGTTTTACAGCAAAGGTATTACAATGCCCTCTCTGCAGCCAAGATTCAGAGCAAAATGCAAAGGCTAATTTATCTACCCCATGCTTGCAGTCAAGTGCTATTTTTCATTGACTACAGCTTTATGATCTCCAGAGCGAATCTCACGGAGATAAAACTTTTATGAGTTACATTAATTCAGTGTCCTCGGCTGTCATGTTCCTCAACTTGCTGTCAAGACACAGAAGTATATTTTTAGGATATTTCTAAGGGAAGCAGAGTGAGGACTTATCAGACAAAATTTATAGCAAGGCTTCCTGAGATGCTAAAACAGGTGGATTTTGCTACGCACACACCAGGACACATGCACAAACACACGGACTTCTACGTAAGCAGGACGGGAGATCATTTCTCTGGGAAAGGACACACGTTACAAGAACATCCTTTTGTATGTATCTTATTATGGTTCCCAGGGCTGAGTTTCCTCTTTGGGAGTCACTTCAGGCTGCACTGGGCAGGGCACAAGGAAAAGCATGCTTTGTTAGTAGGGAAGAGAGGAAACCAGAGGATGGAAGGGGGAAGAGGAGCGAGCAGAAGGGAGGAAATGAGGCAGAAAGGTGAGAGGGAAGGAGGAAGGAAGATGAGGGACACAGGGAGATAGTAAAGACGGTTCTCAGGTACTTATGTTTCAGGTAATGGGCCGGCTGTTTTACATACAATTTCCCACTGATTTCTCATGGCAACATGGCTAAGAGGATGACCAAAGTAACATCCGTGATGATAAAAAGGTGGGGTAGGGGTGGGAAATTGATGGAGAAAATCAGGAAAAATATTTCTGGTAAGTAAAGAAGCCAGAAGAAAGATCCTCATCAGGTGGCCAATCATTTCTCACAGTGTGACTTTTTTTTAATATAAACTCATTAAAATTTTCTGTCTGTAACATATCCTCTGCTGATCATAAATAATACATGTGTAACTTTATTATTGTGTTATTAGTCACTAACCCTGAAGCCAAGTGGGCTTCAGAGCCCAGAGCCCTGGGCTCTTTTGCCTTCATAGGCTCTTCCTCTGTTAAAAAAATAAATAAAAATAAAAATCGTGTTTTATGACTCTGCTGATAAAAAGATGAATGTGTTAATATTATCTATTGAAACATCTTCTTTGGCTTAAAAGTTCATCTTTTTTTTTTTTTCTGGCTTGAAGAGAAAGTAAGACATTCTTACGAGTCCCTGAAAGGGGGGGGCGGGGAGTAGGGGCATCAGCCCTGTCCCCACCGCGCTGAATGAGTTCGCCCCGACAATATCCTTTGTCAACTATGGAGAGCGCACTCATCTCACCACCTGGGTTCTGCTTCCTGGGGTGCGGGGTCAATGCTGTGTGAGACAAGGGTGTGACTCTGCATTGTTTAGTGCCTGCCAGGAGCTGAATTCAAGTGATCTACACAAGGTCTTTTCTTAAATATCAGTTGAAATCGTGGGCCTTGAAAGGTTTTCAAAAGCAGCCCTTGTGGGATTGAAGAGAGACGGCCTTTACTCAGAAAGCCAAGTCCTGCGCATGCTCAGTCCAGCGTGGTGCCCGCCCCACCTCCACACCCCAGCTCCATCCTCTGCCCAGAGCAGGGCAAAGGGACCTAAAGGACATAGGGTATCAGGAGCAGAGATGTGTCATTCTTTCCTCCTAGAAGATTCTGGGGGCACGGGCATTTAAAAAACAAAACAACAAAGATAAGGTAAGATAAGATAAGGACAAGCAAATTCCAGAGATTTCCCTTTCCTTCCCGAGAATTAAATACTGTTCCCCAAAGTCTTTCATAGTTTTTGGTATTAGTTATTAGGATGGTCTTCCCCCCCTCCCCGTAAGATTTTATTTTTAATTTATTTTTTTTGACAGAGAGAGTGAGAGAGTAGAGAGTGGGACTGCTGAGCAAGGAGTCTGGTATGAGACTTGATCCCAGAACCCTGGGATCATGATCTGAGCCGAAGGTGGACACTTAACTGACTGAGCCACTCAGGGGCCCCATAGGACATCCTTCAGAATAAAGCAAAGCATGTGTTTACCAAACTGATCTATCATTAAAACACAGTATTTACTTTTTTGAAAATCGAGTCCCTTAGAGAAGTTCCTAGAAGAACCTTAGGATGCATTATTTTTTAAAGGAATAAACCTTCTCTAATGCAGCCCTTCTGTGCACTGGGGGTGGGGTGGGAGCCACTGGGGAGTGTACAGGGAGTTCCCTTAAAAGCCAACACACCAGGGAAGTATGGCAGAAAATGACTGTTGTTTTCTTGTTTTGTTTTGTTTTTTGCATTTGAACCGCCTATTTCTAGACCACATCTCCCAGATCTTTGCATGACTCATGTCTTATCTATAAGGTGTAGCACAACTATTCCCCTTAGAAAGAGAACTTTCCTGACCACCCTACTGTTCTTTATGCCACTTCCCTATTTTATTTTCCCGATAGTACACGTAATCATCAGAAATTATTCCAATTCGCTGATTGGTGGTTGGTTCACTTGCTTATTGTTTATCTTCCACTATTGGAATTTAAGTTCCATGAGAGCACTTACATTTTTGGTTCACTGCTGGATTTCCAGGGTTGAGAATCATGCCTGGCATGTGTTTGGTGAATGAATGAGTGAGTGAGTGAGTGAGTGAATGAACGAATGAAGGAATGAATGAATGAAGGAATTTGAAGTCCCCTCTGAATTCACTGACCACTGAACTCAGAGTCCACATGGAAACAGACTTCTGAATATTTTCTGGGAGGTAACACATAACTGGATCACAGGCTGTTGGAGCTAGAGTCATCTGACCCTGCTCACGGATCTTACAGACGAAGACAGCGCGGTGGCCGGGAGAGGTTAAGTATTGCCCACAGCAGAGCCGCTCAGAGGTTCAGCCCCAGCTGTTTCCAATTCCTGAGGCCGGCCTCAAACCACAATTTTAAAATAAAGGCCCATGAAAATCAGACGGAGTACCAACTAAAGTCATCTTCTCTAAGATAAATAACAGTCTTCTCTCACACAGCTGATATTAATCAAGGCAAGACCATCTGAACATCAAAAACAAACAAGCATCTCTCTTTTTTGGAGCTCTCAGCCTAAGCCAATGATGGTACTCATTCCTGCCCTTGGCCCCCCACGATCCCTTGCTCCAGACTGGTAACAATGAACAGAGCTCAGATGTACTAGGAGTTTGCCGTGTCTCGAGCATTATGTGAAGTGTTTCACACTCTTCATCTCCAGGAGGGAGATAACCTTATCCCCATTTTATAGAAGGAAAATGAGGCTTAAAGATGTTAGATAACTTGCCTGAATTCACACAGCTGATAATAATGGAGCTGGGGTGTGATCTCGGGCTGCCTGCTTTCACAATTTGGATTCAAAGATTCCCTTTTAACTTAATTTTTTGAATAGATAACATATTCACTGTGTTCAAAGTTCAAAAACTATGTAAAGATTTTCTTTAAAAACTGCTAACTCCCTTCTACTCATAGCATAGCTTCCCACTTTCCCTTCCCATAGATAACATAGTAAGTTTCTTGAGGATCCTTCTAGAGATATTTTACGCATATACAAGTCAACAGAATGTGTGTGTATGTGTGCGCACGTGCACGCATGTGTATATTCTTTCGTAAACGTTTGCTGTTGAAAATGCTGAACATATATACAAGTGGGCACAAATCCTATAATGGAACCCCCGTGTTCCCACCTCCCGCTTCCAGTAGTATCAACACAATAAGACCTTTGTTTCAACCACACTCACCTGTCCCCTCCCAGACATCACAGAATTTCATCCGTAAATATTTCGGGGTGTATGTCTAAAAGAAGACTATTAAAATATAACCAAAATACAATAATCACACCTAAAGTCAACAAAAATCCCTTAATATTAAAAAATGTCCAGTATTCAAATGTTCAATTGCTTCATAAATGCCTTAAATTTTTGGAAACTTATTTATTTAAATTTATTGCTAGGCCTTTTAAGTCTCTTTTAATCTCCAGATTCGCCCTCTACTTTCCTTCTTTTATACTCTTTGCAATTTATTTGTTGGAGAAAGCCTTTGTTCATTCTATAAAATCTCCAACCGTCTGTATTATGTAAAAGGGAAAATTTGTTATGGTAGCAGAGAACTCATACTTTGTACGTTTTCACTTAACGAACTTCATCGATCTATTGACTAAATACTTATTGCGTGCCTAGCACTTTTCTAAATACTGGAAATAGAATGGTAACCAAAACAAACGCACACACAAAGAAAACAGCCCCCTTCATGGAGCTTACATTCTACTGGACTGAGACGGGCCAACATGGACGAATATGTCTACACAAACCTGGACTATTGCGTTTATGGGAAGAAAAAAGCAGAGAAGAGGAGAGAGGCTGTGTGCGGAGAACTACCATTTGAAACAAATGAGGCCAGGAAAGCCTCACCAAGAAGATAGCTTTGGAGCAAATTCTCCAAGCAGGTGAGAAGCTGAGTCTTGGGGCTGTGTGGGGGAGGGGCATCACAGATGGAGGCGGGGCAAGTGCCAATCTCTTTACACACCTGGGAAACCAGCCCTTGGACCCTGAGCTGCAAACGTCTTTCGCTCAGTTTGCCTTTCCTCTTTTGCTTTTTATTTGGTGATTCTTACATTTTGAAAATGTTGGCTTTTACAAATGTAGTCCTATTTAAATCTCTTTCTTGGCTTCTTGGGCTTTGCGTCAGAGTTAGAAAAAGCTTGGGTTTTTAGTCACCAGGTGAGTTCACCGGCCAAGATTCTGGGGGTTTAACTACACTTATAAATAACCATAGAATCTCAGTGCTTTAACATCGCAGAGCGAATTTCTCGCTCCCACGGTATGTCCAGTGCAGACCAGCTCAGCCTCTTGTCACCCCGGGACCCAGGGACCCAACCAGCAAGTGCACGCAAGATCACTGGGTCAGGAGAAGGACCCCTGGCAAATTCCACAGCGGCGCTTGGAGGCTTTGCTCACACGTCATTGGCCCGAGTGAGACCCGTGGTCCACCTGAGCACCGTATGGTGGGGCAGCGCGTCACAGGTGAGCCCATGACAAGGGAGCGTGCGCGGACAGCCCTAATGACCACCACGGGCTCCTTCTCCCTCGAGGGAGTCCAGTCGAAGAACGGCTTTTCAATTAACCCCAATTTTGTGACTTTCCCTAACACATTCATAAGCAAAGTAACCCAATCCAGACATCCTAGTAGATCTGTGTGACTGGTTTATGTGGTCAGTTTGAGTATCTGCAGGGAGAGATGTTTAGACAGCGGCGCTCACCCCCAAAGCTCGGAAGCCTCCACTGTCCTCCAGCGGTCGAAGGCTCTGTCCTTCTCACTTCGGAAGCCAAGACGACACTGTTGCCCACTGGCTAGGTTAGCCCTTTTGGGTGCAACATCTGGAACAAATGCATAAATTAATCCCGGTCACTTTCAGATTAAAATAAATAGCCTGTATCCTACAGACCCAGAGAAAGGTGCTGTTTGTTTAGAGAGTGGGTTTTTTGCAGATTTTGTGAAGCCAAAGGATCTTGGAACCTTCAACATAAACAATGAGGAAACTAAAATAAACCCTCATGGAGCAGAAGAGATAGGGACATTTTTCTTCGGCATGAATCATGAGCTAATTATTGTTCCTAAAAATGTAAACCAAATTAATTCATGCTCAGTCAGCAGCTAGAGAACAGGAGGGAACCAGTACCTGCCTTGTGTTCCAATGCAGAGCATCTGGAGACAAGAGCAGTGTTCAGTTTTTCTGTTTGCTGGAATACAGTCTCTCTCAAGCTACCTCTGGTTACGGGAGCCTCTTCTGAGGCTCTCCATGCGTAATGAGATGAAGAGGGACCTCTTGGGAACCTGAGTCTGGAAACCAGCATGCACACAGACATCTGACGTGAGTCCAGGATCTCAGTAGCAGCAGGGACGGGGTTCTACATAAAAGAACCTCCAAGGCCAAGTGGGGCTCTGACAGGTCTGGTGCCGTGCCGGGACCGGTCACAGTGGGAATCCCCTTCCTATGCTGTAATCGAGCACTAATAGGTCAGGATGTGTGGTGGTAACAGAGTCAATCCACATGTCAGTAGTCTTCGAGAATCCAGGCCATGTGCCCCCCCTGAAGGGATAGGGACTGGAAGGGCAGAGAAGTCCAACGGCTACGTCTCACCTTATTACAACATCATAGCATGAAAAAGACCAACCCCAGTTTTGGATTAGCCGGTTTCATAAAGAAGAAAAAAAAATACTGATAAAGAAACTGTGGCAGATGGCATTATTGGATCCTTTATTCCAGATATTTGCTGTTTCCTCCTAGATTCAACCCCAGAGGGACCCTCCTTGGGACCCTTCCTCATGGGAGGACCTTACACGTTGCTCATGGAAGTCGGGTTTCACCATGGGGGGCACCTTTGTCTGATGGAATTCACATGTTGGCTGAACAGATATTTTAAGGGTCACTGCATGGTCCTGCCACTGCTTTGTTGCCTTTGCCACAGGACTAAGATACAGGCTTCTCGGTTAGCAGGATCACAGAACAAGGAATACAGAGTGAATGTCGATGCACTGCCAATAGGCACACGAGCAAGAAATATTTGATGTCATAAGGCACTAGGATTGAGGAGGTCTCTATTATTGCAACACAGTTTAGCTTAAGCTGATGGATACAGACATTGGGACCAGAAATGCAGTGCTGATCTAGTAAAAACCCCAGAACACACTGCCTGAAACAAGTTGTTGCCTACACGAAGAAAAATGGACCAAACCAACGTGTGGTTTTAGTTAAGAGGTAGAGAAACAAAACATCCGTACCATGAGTTGGCTTTTATTGCCTGTATTTGACAAGCAACTGCAACACAGAGAGAAGCTTCCCAAAGATTTCCATTTGAAAGCAGAATCAAGATATGGCCAATCCAGCTGTCCTGAAGCTAGCCATCAGAACAGGGCTGGAGAGGACGAGGTAAGAACTGGGTGAAAGCTGTTGCAGAAGTCATCCATTTCCAAAGCCCTTGTTCGCTCTCTGCCCCTGTGCCACTCCTTCCTCATCTCCCCGAAGAGGGTAAAACGGAAGGTCCCGGGGCTGAACGACGTCCATCCCAGTTGTGGGTACAGGTACAGTATGCGTCCTGAATGCTTCATGCAGATGCATCTCAACCCTTTTCTTCCATTCCGCCCCTGGGACACAGGTGGCCAGACTCAGTCTGCAGCCAGGGGATGGAGAGACTCTCTATGGAGAATCTTACGAGCCCAAGAGGAAAGCTCTTAAGATACTGACACCAGGAGTCTCCAACAAATGGTCCCCCTAAGTCACATTATAGTGTGAAAATCAACAAGTCCCCATCATGAACTTGGAGCTTCTAATCAGCCTTTTATTCCTCAACTCAAATTGTGCAGGCCAGGATGGTCCCACACACGCATGCACGATTAATACCATCTGACCAATAGGGAAGATTTTCATTCATGACATGAAAAATGGGTTTTTTGGAAGAAGAATCATTCAGAGCTCACAGGACAGATCTTGAAAATTCAAAATACAATTGCAGAAGCAACAATACCAAGCTAGATGGAAGTTAAATTTGACAAGTTATCCTAGAGAGTAGTCAGAATCACAAATAGATGAAAAATAGAAAGTGAAATAATAAAACTAGAGGACTGACCCAGCTGGCTCACGGCTGATATATAGCAGGAGTTCCAGAAAACACTAGGGAAAAATGATGAAGAAAAGTATTGATGGAAAACTGAACAGTGTTTCCAGAAAACACTAGAGAAAATCAATGAAATGATTCAAGAACATTCTCAAAATGGAAGGGTATGTGTGGCTAAATGGTGAGAGCCCACTGAGATTCCTACAAGACCATGTCATGTGACATTGGAAGAACCTACAAGTTTCTGGAGAGGAAATAAAAAAAAAAAGGCCACACAAAGGATCAGGACTCACGGCTTTAGGATTTTGAGAATGATACTAGAAGCAAGAAGATATTCTACAGAAAAATGCTATCTGACCTATATTCTATAGCCAGCAAAAATATTGGGTATGAGGATAAAACAAAGACATCCTACAACATGCAAATCTTCAAAAAATGTCTCTCCTACATATCATTTCTTAGGAAACTGCCAGAGAAAGCACTCCACGAAAATGAGAGTAAACCAGGAAAGTAGCAGCATGGGATATGCCACTGGGGTCATCAGAACATCCCCACTGCCATCTTGTGAAACTTACCGAGGTCCGGTTGAACTTACTTGACTTATTCTGTCAATGTTCTGATAATGTTCCTTCCTCCTCCTCTATGACCTACTGCTTGGACCAGCTGAGGTTCCCCATATCCACTCCCCCACCCCCAGAAATGTGCTCCTTTGACAGATACCTGGGAGCTGGAGATGGGCTATGGTGAGTCTAGACCCAGGAAATTCTGAGCTGCCTACCTGACCGATCACATCGCTTCTGGGACCCAGAACTTGTTCCATACCAGATGCTTTAAGGTATGAGTCCATATATCCCAGGTCTCACCATGGCCTTGCTCCCCACAACCTCTCCAGACGGGGCTCATTCTGGAAATCTAAACTTGGGGAATCTAAACCCAGAGATTTCATTGAATGTATCTTCTCCTGGAATCCAAGGGGCAGTTTTACTTTTTATTCCAGTTAAAGTTGTGTTTGCTGTCAGAATTGAGCCATGATTCCTCTGGGGAACATAGGTGAATTGTAAATCTAAAGAAAAGTAAAGAAATCATTAACGCCAAACTTTGGAGAGAGATCAGCTGGGGGTGGGGGGAAGGGGCTGTCTCTGGAAAGAGGAGCCAGGAGGGTTTTGAAGATACCAACACAATCCTCCCGAGCCTGAGAGAAGAATATGCAGGGGTTCATTTTATTCTTTTCTGATTGTACATAAATATTTTATATTCTATTATGTATGATACATTTTGCAAAAAAAAAAAAATTACTCTTCTAATTTAAAAAAGAGCCAAGTAGCAGTGAATGATGTAAACAAACAAACAAAAAATGCCGCAGCTCCGCAGAGGGAGGGAAGGATCTGTAGGATATGTTGTCAGGAAGGGCCAGGGCCAGGATGCCCACGATGGAGGGAGCGAGCCGAGTGGTCAGAGAGAGGCCACGCCCACAGGAGCACCTTTGTCCACAGACACATAACATGTCTGGAAGGACACACTAGCAACAGCATCCGCTGAACTGGAAACCAGGGCTCCTGGGGACAGGAGCAGAGAATCCTCCCATTCTGCCCTGTCATGGTTTTGAATTTTGAAGCACTTGAAAGTCTGATTTACTCAAAGAACCTTGTTGTTTATAAAGAGAGTCTGACAGAACCAAACCAAATGTTATTGGAGGTAGGGAGGCAGACACTGCTGGTAGGAGGCAAATCAGTCGACCTTGACTTGAAAATACTTTATAACGTCAGACCAGCAACAACCCTCCTAGAAAAACTGCTTTCATATACAGGAATATTCAGAACAGCACTGAGAAAATAATTGAAAAGAAAATTAAAGTGATAAAAGTAAATAATTGAAAGAAAGAGAAGGAAGGAAGGAAAGAAAGAAAGAGAGAGAGAGAAGGAAGGGAGGGAGGGAGGGAGGGAGGAAAGAGGGAGGGAGGGAAGAAGGAAAGGAAGGGAAAGAGAGCCAAGGAGGAAGACAGGAAGGAAGCAGGCTAAAAGTTCTCAGAGGAAACTGTATGGACACTCTGACCGATCCCTACAATAGACTATCATAAGGCTTAGAAATGGATCCGTATGGATAAAATATGGATAAAAATCACAAAATATAGAAAGAGAGCAAGTAAAAAAAATGAAATATGCCATGTGATACTGCTTACGTGATGTCCTACCTCTCTAGCGTGCCGTCAAGTGTGACATGGATGACAGGGACAGAGATGGACTCTGGATAGCGGTCAACTTGGGGAGGAGAGCGGGAAACAAATGGTGGGAACGGTGGAGAGGGGCTTTGCGGGTGCGGGCTGTGCTGGACTTCTGAAGCTGGGCAGTGGGCGCGTTACGTGACTTACCCTAACTTCTTGATTGTCTGTTGTCCAGTCGGCCCCTTGAATAAATGAGTTTGAACTACATGAGGCCACATATACATGGATTTTTTTCCCGATACATGTCATAGAGCACTGTAAATGTATTTTCTCCTTACAATTTTCTTAAATTCTCTAGCCTACTTTATTATGAGTATACAGTGTATCATACACACAATGTAAAAAATACGTGTTAATCAGTCATTTATATCAGTAAGGCTCCCAGCCAACAGCAAGCTTAATAGTTAAGTTCTGGGAGGGAATCAAAAGTTATGCTGGGATTTTTGACCGCACAGAGTGTTATTAGTGCCCCTAACCTCTGCATTTTCAAGGGTCAACTGTACATTATTTGGGTACGTAAAAATTGCCACCCAAATCCCTGGAATACAGCATCTCACTCAGTCTCCGAGAGGATAATAAAGAGATTCACAGAAAAGAGAGATTCCAACAAGTCTGACCTTGTAGGCATCCTTCCCTTCACATTTCTGATCTCAGGGAGTATTTTTATTATGTTGTGTCTAGCCAGACATGCTTGGACAGAAAAAAAAAATGTAGGAACAAAATGTCCTGGAGTTTTATGATTAATCCTCACACATTAGGTGTTGTGAGGAATTTGACTGACTGCATCCAGGCTGCTGGTTAGAGTAGGAGAAACAGGCCTAGAGAGGTAAGAGGCCTGCCCAAGGGAAGCCCGGCCCACATCTCCTGGCACCCCCCTGAGTGCTTTGTGCTGGACGCTGTATTCTTATCAGGGAAGGGGCAGTGACTTCCCAAGGAGGCGTGCAGTTCCTGGACCGAAACATCAGCCAGGCCCCAGTTTGGATGCCACGCCAGTGGGCCTCCGCCTGGCAAACCGTGAGAACAGGATTTCCTAGAGGGAACAAAGCAAACAGCAGAGCTTATGAATCAGACTTGAGTCCAGCTCTTCCCCCAGAGGACTGACATGATCAGTGGCCCTGCAGGCCTACCCGTCATCCACGGTGGAAGGCTCTAAGAATCCAGGGAAAGGTGGGAAGTCATGGGACACGAGCACGGCCCCATCTCTTCTCTGAGGCCTTCCCAGCACAGCATGGGGCATGGCGCTCATGTGTGTGCCACGTGTGAGAGGCGGTGAGAGGCGGACAGCCCCGTCACGCCCGCTCCCAGCACTTCCTAGTTGTTTAGACTCAGACAACGTTTTAGCTTCTCTGGTTCTCTAGTTACCAGAAAATTGAGGATAATAATAGTACCCACTTCATACATTTGCTATGGAATTAGATAGTGTGAAGTGTGTGTGTGTGTGCACACACACGTGCACGCATGTGATCTAATATATAGTAAGTTGTCAATGGTTGGTACTATTATTATTTTCCTTTTAGGAGAGAAAAATCACAAGTCTTCAGAACCTGAAACAAAGCTGTTCTGGGTCAGAGAACAAGAAACACGGCCCTGAACCTAGACCTTCTGCTACATGTTTCAAGTTTCAAGAAAACTAGCATTTCCTGGGTTTGCCAACTCCACACGTGTGGATTTGTGGTTTCCCATCCCTCAGAGAGCCTTGACAGACACCAAGGGCGGAGGGCTGATGACAGTCAAATCGTCCTCCCTTTACCCCCAGATATGTCACCTTATGGGGTTGGGGACACCATGAGCAGGTGTTCTCAACAACCCTTAATCCACCAACATATTGGTCAATGACCCAGGTGATCCCTTCTTACTGGGTCATGTGCCCAAGAAAGGCCAGCATTCCATGCCAGGCTCTGTGAGTGGTTCTGGGGGAGAACACAGGTTCTCCTCAGGAAAAGGAACAACATAAGACAAGCTGTGTGAAGAATCAAATCAGAATGGCCGGCCAGAAGTGAAGGAAGACTTTGGAAGAGGAAGGGATCATCAAGGCCTGGAGGGAAAGTAAGACATGTCCTGGATGTTGAGAATATCGGTGGTAAGGTGTTCTACACCTGGTTCCAAGGTGTGTGGGGTTGGGGGGAGGTGGCAGTTCTCGGACACTGGCTGGGCGTCCTAACATTCAACTCAATTCTCTTAGCATCTACCTGGAGACAGCGTGGGATCCCACAGGTCAAGGGCTCAGTCCCCCAAGAATGCCCTCCCTCCACTTCAGATGATGCCAGCCGCAAGTCTAGATTGCCACCTGTGCTCTGACCGAATGGCTGAAAATGCGGGCTGGGAGGTCTCTACACCCCGTCCTTCGTTTTTACGGAGGCTTCATTACATAGGCGTGACTGATGAGTCCGAGTCAATCTCCAGCCCCTCCTCCTTCCCAGGGGGGTCAAGTAGAACTTAAAATTCCAACCCTCTAATCACACAGTTGGTTCTCCTGGTCCAAAAGTCACCTCGTTCACATAATGGAAGACACCTTTATTGCTTAGGAGATGCCAAAGGTTTTAGGAGTTCTGTGCCAGAAAGGTTGATGAAGACCAATTATATATGACCCTAAATGAGACAGGTTTGAACTATATGGACCTATTTACATATGCAGGGGTTCTTAGTAACCCTTTCTTTTCTGTAGCTCACTTTATTGTAAGAGTATAATGTATTGTACATGGACCATACAAAGTGTGTTAACGGACTGTTAGTGTTATCGGGAAGGCCAGCAGTAGGCTAGTGGCAGTTAAGTTTGGGGGAAATCAAAGGTTACATGTGGATTTTCAGCTACAGAGGTGGTCGGCATCTCAAGTCCTACATTGTTCAAGGGCCAATTGTATGTATTTTTCATGATAAATCACAATGTCACCAGTAGGATTGGGGTCCTCCAGCCACACGACCCTTCTGGGCCCTCTGTTTCCCTTTCCCCGTCTCCCTCTCAGACCTCCTGAGCAACTGCATGCCAACTTCTCCTCTCTGAAGCTGGTATCTTCCGGGCTCTGGATTTTCAGTCACCCTAACAGATGACATCTCTGCCCTCAGGCTGGATTTCCTGAATTGGGGGCCTGTGGAATTAAACTGGGTTACCAACTAGATTTTCACAAGACCGGGCAGGGAATCCTGTCCAAGACAGTCTGCAAAGTAAAATCATCAGTGCTTGATGGAAGGAATGCCACCTGTGTGTAAATCCTCCAGCACTGTGGCCCTCCCTGCACATGTCACACTCTAGAGGGAAACGCTTCGCACCACCAGCTGGCTTTGGGGACCCGCATGCACTGAGCCTTCTAGCACTTTTGGAGCAATCTTGCAAATCTCCCCACTGCAGCTGGCTGCCTATTTGCTGCCCCGTGCACTGAGTCACTTCATTGCTGGCTGCAGTTGGCTTTTCCTTCCCTGCTTCTGGCCTTCCCACTTCCCACCAGCTTCCCCATCCCCCAATTTCCTCCAGGCAGTGCCCACACACTGGAGCCCAAGCCTCACACTTCTGCTGCCTGAGTGGGGAAGGCTTCTCCTCCTCTCTGTGATACTCCACCAGCCGGGCTCAGCTTCTCCTCCTCTGTGTGCTATTCCACCAGCTGGGCCCTGCTGGGCCCATCCATCCATCATCCATCTATGGGCTCACCGCCTCTGCTTTCAGGAGGACCCAGCCATGAGCCCGCAGCAAGATGGACAGGAGGTAAGCTGAACGCACACCTCACCGCCCCACCAACTGCTCACACTGCCATCTACTTTCCCCTTGTGTTTGTTCTGAGTCAAAGCTGTTATGCCATGCTCCCTCACCCTTGAAGATGAGTATTATTCCCCCAAAGAGGTACCTCAATCATGCATTTAAAAGAAAGTTTGGGGAAGCCCGGCTTTACCAAGTCACGCGTGGACAGGTCTAAGCCTCCACGAGGGCTGTGTTGAACCCGCAGCACAGGTGCGCATGCAGGGGAAGGGCCGTCATGGACCATGTGCTCCATGCGGCCTTGGGGCCGGGAGGGTTCTCGAAGCCCTGGATAGTTGTGCTGCCACGTGGGGTCAAGACCAAGGGGAGGCATGCTCACCCAGTGCCCAGAGTAGCTGTCCACAGTGCCCGGCGTCTCTGTGGCGCTGGCTGCCTCCGAGGAGAGAGCAGCATGCAGGTGTGCACGCTGCAACCCTGGGGCTGAGTGGCTGGCCGGGGCACCACGGGACCCGCAGCACAACACACAACCATCTGTCCTAAGGGCCTGGGGCTCCGGGCAGGGTCCTGCAGGATTCTGTTGGCCAGCATGGGCAGCAGCAAGCCCCCTCTGCCTTGTTTGGAGAGAGAGAAGTAGGGCTTATGTTCTTGGTGGGTAGAGAATAGGCTTCTCATTACATTACACGGAGGCAGATAAGTACAGGGGTCAGGCCAGGGTCTCCGTGGCTGAGGCTCCAGTACCAACTTTCTCCAGAAGGGCAGCGGCCTGATGCTTGCACTTGCTGAGAACTTGACCCGGCAAGACTCAGAGCAGGTCAATGAGAGAATGGACGGGGAGAGTCCAGGCTGTCTCCCCGCCTTGGCTTTTCCCTTTTCTTCTCTTTTCATCTCTCCCCACCCAACAGCCCCCTCCGAGCGCCCACGCCCACACCCACCATTTCTGATTGCCTTCCTCCCAGCCGCCCAGACTGGCCCAGTTTCCCCCGAGCCCCGTGCAATGCTGTCCAGAGCCCAGGCTGGGGGCTCCGTCGTTCCAGCCCCTCTCCGTGCCAGGGCAGCCCAGCAGGCAGACACATCAGAGCCATCCTAGCCTGGCGTCTCTCCTTGCACATTGAGGGACGCGTTCGCCATCTGCTTTCAATGAAGTGTGGGTTTCGGGACATATTATGGCAACAGAAACGGAAAAACCATCGGGGTCCCTCCTGCAAAAACAATCATTATCCACTGCAACGAGCTCTTAGGAACTTCCGGGCAGAGAGCACATCACTATTAATGAAGAGGAATTCAGACAGGAATTCTGGCAGGGCCGGACTGATAGAGGAAAAAAATGGAATGTTTATGCTCGCCCAGCAGTCGGGGAGAGCGCTGGAGCAGGGCGCAGGGAACAGCACTAGAGGCCAAGGCTGTGCAACCTGACGCCGCTTCCAGCCCCTGCTTTCTCTCTGACTCAAGAATGTGGGCTTGCAGAGCCACAGGGATGGGGAAGGACACCGACACTCAGGCAAGGGCCACAGCACCCTAGATTGGGGGGGGCAACGGGGGCAGGGAGTGCTGGCCATCAGAGCGGGCCTCAGGCCAGCGCTTCCAGAAGGAACTCCCCCTCCTTCCTTCAGCCCAAGTGCTGAGGAGCTGCCCTGTGTAAACCACAAGCCTCAAGTCTGCAGTTGAGAGCGAGGAAAGGAAGCGTCCAGGACCGTGCCTGTGAGTGCAAGGCCCTCAGTAAGGATCAGGGAGGAAGGAATGACAGACAGACAGGATCTGGACAATGTCTTCTGTCTTTTCTCCTACCGTGAGAAGAGCCAGCACCGCCCTTTCCAGTGAGCAGAGCTGATAAGCCCATCATACGTGATTATGTGCGTGCTCGCGTGGGCACACATGTGTGTACTGAAACCCCACCTTCCCTCCCTGCTCACCGATGCCTCAAAATTCCACACTTAATTCTACATTTAAAGACCTATTATCTTCCTGCCTCTTAAGAGAGCATTATCTTGGAGAGAATAGCACTTCAGGCTTGATCAGTAATTGGCATCATAGGGGAAATTAGTTCATCACACTCTCCTCATGAGAAGGTCTTAATGGGAGGAAAAGGGGGAGAAAAGGAGAATGCTGAAGACGGAAACAGGAGCCGAGCACATGGAGAAAATGATTCCAAAAAGAGATCTACTGGGCTGCTGTGGGTGTGCTGGGAGCACCGGGTTCCGACCCCCCTGCCGTCGGGGGAGAGGGGATGAGGGCCCTCCCACGGATCACACATTCCACCACAGTGTTTCTCAGGGAAAAGTCTCTGTGTGCCGTGAGGGAGATGGTTTCTCAGATCTGAGTTCCCAAAAGCCTAGTGGGCTTTGGCCCCAATCCCACTCGAAATACCATCCTGTGCTTTCCACCAGTCATCGTTCCATGTATCTGACACGTGACTACTTTGAAAATGCTGTGACCTAACTTCTCATGGGTCCTCATGGTCATTTTCACGTGTTGTAAAAACAAGCAAGTGGGGGCACAGCCATAAGTCTGAGGACCCCAGCCCTGGCCTCAGGTTCCTGAGTGAAAATGATGGGTGCCCTGCACACCCAGACGTGCCCACATGCACACACACATGTGCTCATATGCACACACATTCAGACCTCTATCACATCTCAAAACCCAGCGCCCAGTGAGAAGCCACCTTCAGCTTCCTGGGAATGAGTACCCGGATCCAATCCTGTAGCAAGAGGGACTATTGTCTGAGACCATGTGTCTTATGGGACAGATGGCCCTCAGAATCCTCAAGGTCAGCCACTGTACACACTGCCTTGGTGTGAGTGTACACTCAGCTTAACAATTACCTTACAATAAAGGTCTCCTTGATTTTTTCCCAGGCCGAGAGAAGGTGCTGACGGCTATGACTGTGTCACTCTTCCTCTCCACGGTGGAGGGACAAGAACTTCTTGTCCTCCCCGTGGGCGGGCTATTTATTTACCCGATGCTCAGGACAGCTCACCAAGCCCCAGGTGGTAAGCTTAAGTAAACCGGAGCTGGGAGACGCCAGCAGCCTCTTTCCTGTGCTCAGAGCCGCTATGCAAATCCCGTGGCAGGAGGGCAAGGCTCCTGCTCCGGGTTCCTAGAATCTGCCTTGCCCCACGCAGGTCCCGCACCCACCCAGCGGAGACTAGAGATACTGCAAACCGAATAGTGGGTTCAAACGAGTCACCAGTTTGGAGCATTAAAACCCCACTGGACTTGTTATACCGAGCTGATTAAGAAGTTACTCCTCACACATTGCTCATTTTTCAGTCTATACCACTGACTACTTGCTTTGGAATTTACTGTTATTTTGTGGTCCATATACTGGACTTGTAAGCAGGGGCTGTTCTTTCTGATTTTTAAGATACATTCCCATGTAGCTCATTGAAAATGCTGAGCGCTCATGAGGCCATCTGGACATGATAATGTTGGGTGGACTGTGTGATTTGTCCAAGACTACAGGGGAATTTTAAGAATTTAAAAAGACCAGATTATCTCTTTGCTAGAAGTTTCTTCTTACCTTTGGAGGTACACTTAAGTAATTCAGACCCCTGGACACTGTCCAGTAATTCTGGGTCAACCGGAATGAAGCGTCAGCTAGAGCTAATTAATCCTAGTGCCATGCTCTGGATTGGTTACTAATGTGGTTTGAGCACATTTAATCTATTTTGGTTCAGTGAGCTGGCCATCCACTGCTTAGTGACCACAAATTAGGACCCCAGGAGAAGTGAAGTAATGTATGTCCAATCATATGAATTATCTAAGACTTAGCTAGGGATGACCCTGTGCCAAACATTGCTCTAAGTCCCTTGCATATGTTAGTTCATTTAATTCCTGAAACAAGTGCATGAGGTAAATTCTATTATTATCTCTTCATTGTGCAGATACGGAAATGAGAAGAGAGAGGTAAGTCATTTTCCCCGAGTCACCCCTGGTTAACTAGACCACATACAGACCTGGTTCCTGTCTCATCTTCTCCACTGGGAATAGCCAACCATGATCATTAATTAACTGGACAATTAGCAGAGCTGCTTTGCCAGTGGCTGAATGGGGTGCTGCCAGCATGAGGAGGATCAGTGAGACAGTCAGGCACAGAGGAGAGGGAAGGAGAACGGAGCCGGGGTCCAGGTCTCCGCTCCAGGAGCAAGCCATAGAGCCGCCAGGCCTCCATCTGCCTTCCTCCCTGCAGTATGTGGCGTGGTGGGCAACGTGCCAGGTCCAGGAGCAAAGCAGGCCTCACGTGCAGACAGCAGAGCGTGAGCGGAGGCACGGGGCCCAGGCTCAGAGTCCAAGGGCCAAAGTGAAAGGAAAAGCCAGCTTGGCTGTCTAGCTGGGTCATCTCCCAAGAAGATTTGATGGGACAGAGGAATGCAGGTTTGAGACAGCCAGCTGGAAATGAAGACTCCAGAGGAGAGGTGGAAACTGGGAGAGATGGGGACAGACACAGGGCAGTTCTAGAATCCACCAGACAGAGCTGCTTCTCCTGGGAAACCTGCAGGCTGCTGAGTCTCTGGGGCAAAAACGGGGGGGTGGGGGGTGGGTGTTCTGTTCCTCCTCTCATTCCTGGCTTGGTACCGAAGTGAGGATATGTTCTCATTACTAGTATGTTCTAGGAGGACATGGCCAGAACAGGAATCCCAGCACACTACACACATACACACACACACACTGGGGTTCAGAGAAGCATGGTTGTATAGTGACAGGAAGAAAACCTTTGAAGCCACTTCAATCCAGGCTCAGTCTTCAGCTCTGTTGTGACCTTGGACAAATTAGTAACTTTCCTGTAAGCCTCAGTCTCCTGGCTATAAAATGGGAATAGTAACAAAACACATACGTCACTGGGCTAATGCACTTGTTAAATGCTGGGACAGGTGCAGGGCAGTTCACACGTACTCACTGGGCAACAGCTGAGCTCTCCTCCTGCTGTTATGATCAGTGTCCACAGTAGTTACTGACCGGAAGTGGCCAGGAGGGGACAGGACAAAGCTGTCACTCTATTTGTGGAGCTCTATTTTCTCCCGCTACTTCCAACTACATGGGCGTAAGCCCTTCCAAAGGATCACGCCTTCTTCCTTCCCCCTCAGAACCCGAGCTGGTAGCAGGTGCTTACAGAATCACAGCGTGGCCAGGGCAGGAGGAAGCCAGGGTCAGCTTTCCTGCCATCTCTCATCTCAGGTCCCACCTCAGCCGAGGAGCCACAATGGGTCTCTTGGTCCAAATGGTCTTAAGAAAGCCATGCCATCTTTGATTTCTAAGATGATTTTCTTAACCCCAGCGGGCTGATGAAGAGTCAAGCTCCAAGAGGCAAGGATGCTGGACCACAGCTGTCTCCCAGCCCCAGCTGGCCCCAGGAATGCCCCATGCACCATCGGGTGATGGTCCAGTCTCCGAGCGATGCAGGACATAAGCTTCCAGCTTTTAAACCATGAGGTCCAGATCTGTGTTTCTGTGTTTGGACAAAGCTCTCATCATCTTGAATAGGTGTCCACCTCCACGTGAACGCCAGGATGTGAGTGGCACATCCCCCTACACTGATACCTTGAAACTGCGTGGAAAACCTGCCTCACCCCAGATGCAGTAGCCTCCTACCAGAAGGGCTTCCACCCATCCAGGAACATCGCCGGTTCCTGGGAGGCCTGGGCGCTGGGCCCACGGCTCACACTACCCCCTGCCCAACCAGGCAAGAATGACTTCAGGATACAGCCATTAACAAAGGAAAATATGAAAGGAGCCTGATTTTCCCAGATGCCTCAGAGGGGAAAGGAAGCTGGAGTCGGTGAATCATACAATGGCATCAAAACAATTCAAGGAACTGTCCAAAGGAAGTGACCAGAATAGCCTGGCAGATCTCTGCAGGCTGGGGGAGCAGGGAAAATGGAAGCCAGTATCTCTGCACCACAAGGAGAGGACCATTCGAGCAAGGAAAGAGTGTGTCCCCACAGTGGGGGAAACTGCCCCTTAGGAACAGTTACTGAAATGAAGTCTGCTGACTCCTGGGTGCGGGAGGGAAATGTGGGCAGAAGAGGACAGGGGTAGGGGCTCTGGTGCCAGATAGAGGCCTGCCGCCCAAGCACTGTGCCCATCTCTCCACACCCAGTGTTCCATGGGTGACACGGATGACTTGCGGTGGACCACGATGGGACCAGTCACTGCCCCAGAAATCGGCAAGTGTCACAAACTCTGGGTTGTCTCCTTCCTGAGACAAGGTTCCAACATGTACCAGCAAGCTGCTACGCGGAGAGGCCAAGAAGGGAGCCGGTTGGGCAAGTAGGGGGCCTCTAGTGGGTTTCAGCTCTATGCTAACACAGGGAAAGAGGAGCCTATGGCCTAGGCTGTGTGGCCCCCTGGGGGGCCGGGGGGGGG